>CM069935.1:12251296-12411411 GCA_036172225.1 Cryptocoryne crispatula var. balansae
AGAGTTGCAAAAGTTGCAACTGACAAAAGTTGCCTACCTATTAAGTATAGAATGACTTATTGTGTTTTTTACAAGGTCATATCTATAAGGTTAATAGGGTCTTAGTCCCACTAGGATATCATCTTGTTATAACGTCTTTGTATAATGAGGGTTACGAAAATTTGTCGAAATTAGTGAGAACATAAATTAGGATAGAATATCATATCTTAATTTATTTTGAATGTTTACAATATTTTTAAATATAATTATATCTCCGTTATAGAATTAGATTCTTAACCACTAGTTATCTTGCATACTTGAAGTCATTAAGCTCATTAACATTGACTTCCTTGATTGGTTTAGAACCATGAGAAGTGTTCTCATGGTTAACCATGTAACTAACCTACTTGGGAAGTGGGTGCCTACTAATTATCTAATGTAGTGAGAGAAAATGAGATTTTCATCTCATTAAAAAGATGTATTGTTTGCCTTACATTAAATGTTAGCCTCTATATGAAGTCTAGAGTCAACATGGATAGATTGATATGAGAACTATCATGGCTCATGGTGGTGAGCAAATTTAAGACAAGATTAAAATAACATTACATCTTCAATACTTCTTGTTGGTAAAACCAATGAAAAGAAGTGAGATCATTAGATGAGAAAATGAAGGTAAAGTTAAAAGTCAAGAAGTTGGTCAAGAATATTAAGCCCAAATAAGACATAGGATTGCTCTTCTACTATCATGATGATGATTGGTGGAAATGATGCAAAGTATATTGAATATATAGCAAAGGAGGAACTTAAGAAGCTTCTGGCATCTTAGTTATTTACTTACTTGTCATACACATGCACATCAAGTATAAAATATGATTTGTGTATCATAGTATAAGATACTAAACATATGTCTTATAGTATTAGATACCAAATGTGTATATGTTGTATGAGATATTAGATATACATATCTTCTACAAGATGTTACATATGCATCTCTTGATATGAGATACTGGATATGCATCTTATATCAGTAAAAGTTGTTGATAATGACAAGCAAATGAAAGCTTGATGTATAAAAATTAACCTACATATACAAATGATGGAAGAGTTATGTCATTGATAGTGGGAGGTACAAATCTTTAATAGCCTTTTGGGGGTGTCCTTATTTTAAAGATTGTTGGTTTTATCCTTCTATATGAACATTATCGATATTTCTTACTTAAATAAATATTGATTTATTTTGAGTTATGGAAATGATAATTGTTCTAAGATTATGAATGGCAAAATGTTTGCTAGTGAAAGATTAGTAAATAGTTTACTCATATGAGATATAGAAGCTCTCATAGTATGTGTGAATGCTCCTTTTATGAGGAAGTTGGTTGATATAAATCAATCTATTTCTTTAGCTTAATATAGACATGGTCATATCAATGAAAAAAGACATAAGGAGTTCTATATGAATGAAAACATGAAAGCAAATGATTTTGAATCATTAACTAAATATGAGTCTTATCTTATTGAATAATGACTTACTCTCTATCTACTGGAAATGGAAGGTGGACCAAGGAGTTATTAGAACTCATACATTTGGATGTGTGTTTGTCTGTGTCTATTAAAGCTAAAGATGGACATTCTTACTTCATCTTTAATAGATGATTTCTCTATGCATAGATATGTTTGCTTGTGATGTACAAATATAAGGCTTTGAGGAATTGCCAAAGGATAAAAATGAAGTAAAGAGTAAATGGAAAAAGTATTAGAGCTTTTTAATAGATGAAGGAGTGACATACTCAAATACTATATTCACACATCATTTGAAGGATATTACAACTTTGTCTTAATGGACATCTCTCTATAACCCTTAGCTTACATGAGTAGTAGAAACAAGGATGATTGTATTATGTGTGAAATGACACAAATAATGACAACCTTTGCAAAATCTTCCTTAATTTAGGGCTAAACATTCAATATAACCACTCTATATTGGTACCTTCTAAAATTATTCTAATTATTCTATATATGATATGGAAAAGAGGGTTAATACTTGATCTTAAGCTAGTTAACATTTTGGAATGTCCGATCATGATGAAGATGTATAACCCATCATAATTAGCATATAAGATAGAAGTGTAGACTTGTGAGATATCCTAAAGAAACTTAAGGATATTTAAATATACCACTTTAAAAGATAAAGGATATGTGTTGCTCAGGTTACTATATTCTTAGAGGAAGAGTTCCTTCTTGAGGAAAACAATGGGAGCAAGGAATTTTGGGAAGGGATTCCAGACCCACAACTTAAGGACACTTCTAGTAAGGGACTAATTGATAATAGTACATATCATAGGTCTTCAATTGTGCTAATTTAACTTTGTAGATATGTGAGACATATCTTTGATGGAAGAAGATAAGCACAATAAAGTGAGGATGTTGATCTAAAGACCTATGAAAGATAATATGAGATATTGATTCCAAAATGGGATGAGGTAATACAATCTATAATAATATCCATCTATTTTAGCCAAGTTTGGAACTTGGTAGATCCACCTAAGGTAGAGTACCTATTAGGTTTAAATGGAAAGGAAAGGATGGATATGAGTGAATTTAAAGGTGAGACTTTTAAGGCAATGATGATTGGAAAGGCATTATCTAAGTTAAGGAGTTGACTATGACGAAATATTTTAACCATTGTCATAATTTAATCCATTTAGATTTTATTGGTGCACTCTATGACTATGAGATATGTCAATTAGGATTAAGATAATATTTCTCCAATGGTTAAATTTATGGGGAGATGTATGTGATACAACCTCTATTGTATATGATACAATTTAAAGGATGTGAGTCTCAAAACATCCAAAAAAAGTGCACATGTTGTTAATGTCCATTCATAGATTACAACAACATTCTCAACATTGGAATATGAGATTTGATAAGATTAAATCATATGACTTCATTTGAAATAAAGGAAAACCTTGTGTGTATAAGAATGCTAGTGGGAGTGTTACTGTATTCTATACATTTTATATAGATGGCATACTACTCATTATGAATGATGTAGGTATGTTATTTTTGGCATCAAATTTTTCCTCTTAGCTTGCTTAATACAAATTTTAGCAATGCCGAAGCCGGTGCAGAAAATTTGACCCAGATTCGGAAAATTCATGAATAGATGATGTAAACAGGCTCTAGAAATGCCTTGGCATAGCCTTACATGCTAAAAATAGCCAAGATAATGTGCTCATTGCATAGCCCCGGTCAAGAGCTTCGCAACGGTGCCCAAAACATGGAAAACGGACACCGGAAGGCCAAAATGAGCATTTTGCCCCCGACACTTTGGGACAAATTGGGACTCTAACATGAAATTCGAACTTTACCACATTGTCAAGGTTGGATAGAGCTAGGCAACTCTCAAAACGGATCGAAAATCTGACCCCCATATGAAGAGATATGCAAGAAAGAGCAAATCCGGACGGAAAGCCGTATGTTCTCGCACCAGGGGCATAATGGTCCGATTAGCTTCGGATCGACCCATGGGCTGAAATTTTCAATTTTCATGACCCAAAACTTTTATCTCATGAATATTTATGTATGAAAAATAAATTTGGCCAATGGGAGAAGGTAATTGCACTCAATTACAGTTTTCGGCATTATCGACGGCCGAGATCACACCGATCAGAGAAATTGGTAAAATCAGAGGTCCTGGGCAATTTGGGAGATCTCAGCCACACATTTGTATGGATCATAAGATCAATGTTCATCAATGATTGTCCCACATTTTTCTGATTTAAATTTGGCTATGTTTAATTAATTTTCGGCCGAAATTAATGATAGCCGTCGGATCGAGAGTCTATTAGATGAATGGTCTAGATTGGATCACTCTCTCTCTCTCTTACCTCCACTTGGCTGGCCGAACTCCTCCCCATCTTCCATGCGCATAATCCCCTACAAGTTAGGGAGCTGGCCAAACTCCCCATCTGATGGCATAGCTAGCAACTTTGGCTTATCTCCCTCAACCACCTCAACAAGCTCAACAACCCCCATGATTTATCCTTATCCCTCTCAACAACCAACTATGGGTTATCCTTATCATCCTCAACCTCCCTTGAGTTATCCTTATCTTCCCTCAACAACCTCCAGCCTTATCTCCTCCTGCAGATGGCGCCATCAACTCCTATATAAACCCCCCTGTTGGCCATGTGGAGGACAAGCTGATCACCCTGCGGAAGCCCTGCCTCTCCTCCCTCTACCCTGCTCCAAGACATCTTATCCTTGCTTGGACGTCTTCATCAGCAAGTCAGAAACCTCTCCAGCCCCTTTGTGGTGTGCCAAGTGAAGAAGAAGAAGGAGAAAAGACCTCCCTCTTCAGCAAGTACAACCAGCACACCTGATTGGTGTGCCAACTTCAGCAAGTGAAGCAATCACTCTTCATCCCTTTGCTCCATACATCAACATCAGAAAGGAGAAGACCCCGTTTTTTCATCCAACAGCAAGAGAATAAGGGTTTGGTAGCACCTTCAACCCATCATCTTCAACACCACCTGCAGTGCAAGAAAGAAGAAAAAACGGTGAGTTGAAAAGTGTGTTCCGATGTAGCCTTAATTCAACTCTTCCCCTTCTCTTCTCTACCCCTCCCCATGGTGGCATACCCTCTGAGTAATGCCCATTCAGCCCCTTTGAGTGCCCTTCACGTTTGTCTATATAAAGCCCCAAGTGTACCCTCTATTTGGCCATCACAAAAACAGCCCCTTGCTGCCCCTTAAAACAGGCCTCTGAACCAGCCCCTTTGTGCACCCTTTTGGCCCTCCATTTCGGCCCCTAAAACTTCCACTATCATGCTTTGTTCGAACCCACTTATGGTCACTTGAACATGCACCTCCTGCCTCCCCCAATCAGGCCCCGAATGGCATGCAAAACAGGCCCCCTTGCTGGCCCAAGTTCTGGCCCCCTTGTGAGCACCCATGTCAGGCCCCTTTGATGGTCACCTAGTTTGCCCTATGTGCAACCTAATACAGCTCCTACAGCACCCCCAAACAAACCAAACATCCTCTTTGATGTGTGGAAGGAGGGGTGACAGCCCGGGCCTCTTGGAATCCGCCGGACGGGCCAAGAGTTAAGCCAGGTGGCACTGATTTCTACATGTCAAAATGCCCTTTGTGCATTCCTAAACCAGTCCTAGTTCACACCTAAACCTGCCCCTTGTGCAGTCCTACCAAAAGCCCACCTAAACAGCACTGTAGCCAACACATTACAGTTCCTTTGAGGCTCACCTACTCCGCTACTACAGTAAGATGTCAAGGTGCAAAAAATGGAGTGCAAATCAGGCTAACTAGGCCATGGAGGTGCAAATCAGGCCCATTGGGTCATGAAGCTCAAAACAGGCCGCCAGGGCCCATGAAGCTCAAGATTGGGCCAACCAGGCCGACATGATATGAAGCCGGCCTTCTCAGGCCATGAGACATGATATGAAGCTGGCCTATTGGGCCTTGGACACTTAAAATAAACCTTAATTAAGTCTGAAGGCAAAATGCCAAAATTAAATAAGGAGTTAGTCCACAATTGGACGCTCCATTGGGCGGCTCATTCGGCATGCACCGGAACGCTGACCCGGGCGTAGGCATGGGACACGCTTCCCACTGCAAACGGACCCTTCTAACTACTTGGAAAGTCAAATGACTATGCCTTGTAGGACGGGTAAAATTCCACACCGATTGGAAAATAAGGCGGCATGCTGCCAAAATTTTCTCAATCAAGTGGATTTTACACCAAGTGAAGGACATTCACACATTTGCACTTCGACAAGCATTATTCATAGCATATGAACTGCCACATCTGATGTACACCAGCTTGAACATGAATATTCAATAAACATTTCAAGTGCCGAGTTGATTGCATGTGACTGGGCATCGACACTAGCCTGACAGACCGGATGTGATGCAAACCGAACAAGAGTTAACCAAATCTGAAGTTAACTCAATTAAATTTGAAAATACATTCAAATCAAACAAATCAAACAAGCTTAAAACAAATAACATTCAAATCCAAGTCAAATGGAAATCTGAGATTAACATTTCAAACCACATCAAAATCCATTCTTAAATCAAACATAAATCAACTTCAAACAAAATCTAATCAAACTTGTTTACATCTCATTGGGCCTAAAAGGCTAGGGCCCTTTGTGTTCTTTATACGTTGTGGATGTGCACGCTCTCGTCAAACGAGATCGCTATGGCAGTTAATCAAGGGTGTTCGAGTGTTTGCTCGATGTAAATGAACATCGGATATTCGCGCCATCCGATGGAGAGAGGTCAAAAAAAATTTCACAGAACCCGAACTTCGGTTCTCTACTCTTTTAATATCACCTGGACTATCTAGTATTTTTATGGTCTATCACCTACTTTACTAGAAAATTCGGATGTCGATATTTCAAAACATACAAAAACAAGAAATCTTTTCAAAGAAACAAAATGGTTCCTGAGGTTCTCACAGTTATCAACCATGAAGCCTAGCTATAAAATAAATCCTCTATAATTATTTTTGGATAAGCTTCCTAAGGATTTAGGTCTATGAAGATAGTGTAAGGAATCATCCAAAAAAATATGGTGCAGCGGAAGCGACGATTCCTATGGGTTCCTTTAAAATCTGTCTCAATCAGAACCGAACGAAGAAAATCAAAAACCGATCAAATCGAGTTCGAATATACATGATAAAGATTCATATAATCTCATGGAGAAGAAAGAGATGAGCTTTTCAAGCTCTTCAAACCGTTCAAATGTCCGGTCTCTAGTAGTATCCACACGAACTTCATCCACAGCAGGTTCTCCCTTCGCGCCAGCCTCGAGAACTCTTCCCGAACGAAGCTCCATCGACCATGGACACCTTCTAGAGAGAGGAGGGGGTAGGGAGGAGGCTAGGGATGTGGTTTTCACCCTTGGCTTGATAGGGTTTGGCTAAAACCATAAGTATTTATAGAGAATTTAAGAATTTTTCATAAAAACCAGAAATCTCCATAAATTACGCCTTTGCCCCTGTACTTATGGATAAGTCCTTTTGTGTGTGACCTACTAGGCCCAATAGCCTATTTGGTTGAGGCCTAAATAAAATAGAATAATTCTATTTAATTTAATTAAATTTTTTATCTAATAACAGATTAATCGACCTACCGATCATGAAGGGTACAAGCCACATCCCATGATTACAAATGGCTATAGGGATAATATCATCTCCATTTAGCATTTCCATCATCAGTTACCACATGTTTGTAAACTCTCATCCATCCAATGTCCTGGTCGGAAAGGAGTACTGCATCGACTGTCAACTCCTTAGTGTACCGACTCTATAGGATCTTGTACTCAGAATTGGATCAATTGGAAAACTCTTTTTCCAATGATCCTATCTACCCTAGCCAGGGATTTAGAGTACTATCCCATAGGACATTCACTCTCACTTATCGAGAGTGGACGATCCCTTATTGTCCGTTCAATTGCCTCTATCGAGTTTTCCTTGTGCCTGATCCATCGCTATACTAGACCATCTATACGGTGATTCATAAGACAATGGTCAAAGCACAAGTTCCACCCAACAAGACATCTTTGGCAACTCAGGTCAAAGGTCCAACCATGCAACCGTGATGATAGAAAACCTTGATTAACAGTTTGGTAAGATACCATTCAGGGTTTCTAATTCGGTCAGTTCAGTGAACTCATTCAACTAATGAGCACTTGTATGTGTATCTCAGTGTCTCCATACTAATAACCAATGAGATTGGTCATCCTCATCACATGAGAAGATATCACAAACACTAGTCTATCCGGATCCTTGATGTCCCGTCTCAAGTATCCTATGACTACGAACATTTAGATCAATTACCTCTAGATGATCAATCTCATTAACATGTTATCATCATGATTTAATCGTCATTGCATTTGATCAAGGACTTCATTATGATATTCACATCTAATAAGAGCTTATAATAAAGATTTATCTAATTAATTGAATGAGATATTTCTAGAATTGTCGAATCATATCATATATGATTGGCTTGTGTGGCATACATTTCTATCAATCTCCCACTTGCACTAAAGCCAATCACCCATCTGGCTGATCTGTATCAACTCGAGGTGAAGCTCAAACACTCTTTGAGTAACTGCTTCAGTTATTGAATCTGCAATGTTATTAGCGGTAGATACTCTATCTTTAATTATATCTCTATAAGCTGCAATCTCTCTGGTTGTATGGTATCACCATAGAAGTTCTAAATTTCTGATGAGTCATCGGCTCTACCCCATTGTTTTCTCAAAATAATGGTACACTTTCAGAGAAAATTAGAACAATCCCATATCAAATATGTAGATGAAAATCTTCATCTAGACTACTTCTCAAGTAGTGTGCAAGCACTATGTAAACTTGTTTACATATGTTGTAGAATTTACAAGATTCTATCGCATAGAACTCTTCCAACTCACTGCACCACCACTATTCTAACTTAATATCAAACTTATTTGATTAGAAGCTTGTGTTTCTAAAACTACAAGACTTCAAGTCTTATCCTCCAGTGTCTAGAGATACATTCTTAGTGCTTCTCAAGTACCAAATGATATATATCTAAACTATCCAATGACACTCACCTGGATCTTCCTGATGAATGCTCATAGCACTTAGAGCATTTATCACATCATGTACATAGCATCAATTAATGATATACCCTATGAAAAAAGCATAAGGGCTCTATTAATGTGATCTTGTTATCTCTCAAGAAGTTTTCAAAGACATCACTTTAGAGAGATTAACTCCACACCACATAGGTAAGAACCCTATCTTGGAGTTTATCATGTCAAACTCTTTGACTATGGTGACTACGTACATTAACTGAGCATTCCTTTTAGATCTATCTCCATAGATCTCAAAACCCAAATTATGCTTGGAGGATGAATTTGATAGCTAGGTTCACTTATAATAACATACCTACTTCATTCTTAATGAGTAGTATGTCATCAACATAAAATGTCAAGAAAGTAACAGCACTCCCACTTATCTTATTGAATACACAAGACTCCTCTTCATTCTTAACAAAGTCATAAGATTTAATCTCATTAAACCTTATATACGATCTATGAGAAGTTTTACTTCAGTCCATAAATGAATTTAATACACACTCTTCTTGGATGTTATTGGGACTTGATTCCCTATAGTTGTATCATATACACCTATTCCTCAAAATACCTTAGAGGAACACTATCTTAACATCCAATTAGCTTGTCTTATAATCATAGTGTGTAACAATCAAAATATGAATGGATTAACCCATAGAATAGATAAAAGATCTCATCATAGTCAACCATTTGACTTCGATGATATCCTTTTCAACTATTCTCACCTTTGAGGGTCTCTACCTTCTAATCCACTCCAATCTATTCTTTGGTGATCTATTTATTTCTTATGGATACTATATCCTCAAGTGGATCAAGTTCTAAACTTGATTAGAATAGATAAAGTTTATGTCAGATTTTATTGTCTCTTCCCATTTATGAATCAATATCTCATATTGGTTCCATATAGATCTTAGGATCAATATCCTTTTCATCTTATGTCTCATTTCATCCATTAGAGATATGTCCCACATATCTCTTAGGTTGAATGGACACAAGAAAATACCTATGAATTGTCCTTGTGTAATAATTAACTGGTACCTTAATAAAAGTGTCATTGGGTTGTGGGAGTAGAACATCTTCCATATATATCTTACTCCCACTATCTTTCTTAAGAAGGAACTTTTCCTTTAGAAATATAGTGAGCTGAGCAACACATACCTGTAGACACGCCAAACTGGCCTGATTCGGAGCCCGAGACTCTTATTCCATTGGCGATATCCATTATTTGACCGATTATCTGATCCGGATTACCTCATGGAGATGAGCTAAGGACGTTGGTGGAGCCCCTTGTGAGTTAGGAATGAACCAATGATTTCCAGAATAATGCCGTAACCTTCAGGCAAGAGCCGCGCCTGAACCGTGAAAACACGAAGCCTGCTCGATGACCGACCTTGAATAGTCCACACTTGAACATCTCGGGAGTCCCGCATGTGTTCCGTAACATTTGAGGTTTCCGACAAGTCATTTTGGTAGGCGTTAGTCTATAACGGTTTCTTCGTTATGGCTTTTCGATCTGTACTGACACAGCTATCTCGGACCACGTGTTAGGCCTTTCCGGTCATCACCGGGTCTTTATAGGTCATCCGGGTCGATCCTAGCCGTATATTTCATTAACCGGGCCCATACGGCCATTTCGGTCGATTTTAGGGTTTCACGGCTTTTCCGAGTTTCGGTTCACGTTTACCGGGTAAATCTTGGATTTTTCAATGATTTCGGGTTTTTCGACTGTATCGGACTTGTTTGGTCATCATTTTAAGTCATCCCGAGTTGACCCGAGATTCCTCGACCGGAACCGTGCCCTTTCGGATCTTCGCCACGGTTTTTGGCTTTTCGCGAGAGGGTAAACCGATAGAAAACCCCGTGTGAACGCCTCGGGAGTCATGCCAGCTAGTTTACTGACTTGAGGAGGTGCGGCTTAAGGCCCTCTTTCCAATGCAACAAACGGGAGACGAATCGGACATCCTGTTTGCAAGTTACGGCTCGCGGAACACGCGCGCAGGAGAGAGAGTGTACTGCGCCCCCGCTCCCCTTGAAAGAGAAGTGTGCGCCCTCAAACCGGGGACGCACCCTGCGCGCCCCGCTTCCTTTGAAATGCGGGGGTGCGGTCAGTTTCTGAAAATCGGAAATTGCCCCAATTAGCACCTTCTAAACCAGATTTTTGGAATGTTACCATCGATAATTTTCGATTATTTGTACCGCGCCCCCGGGTCGGGGGCGCGTTACGATTGTCAAGTCGGATTTTAGCAATTTCTGGAATATTCCGTCGATTTTTAGCAGTGAGACGCATAACGCGCCCCCGCTTCCTTTGAAACGGGAGGAAGGGGGGCGCAGACCGCGCCCCCGGGTTGAGGGCGCGCCCTGAGCGCCCCTGGTTTGAGGGCGCGCCCTGCACACCCTCCCCTCCTTTGAAAGGCGGGGGCCCGGTCGGTACAGTTTCCATATTTTGCACCAATTTCTCTCCTTTATAAATTGAGGGCCATTCTCAATGACCCAAGGTTAATCTCCCATGACTAGCTCGTCCTGAGGTTGTCCAAGCTCTTTTCCAAAGCCTTCCTGACGTCCAAAGGCGATCCGATGTCGAGAGATCGATCCCGAGGCGAAGAAGAAGCCTGATCTGTGCATTCTGCTTTAACTGACTTCATCGGCTTCTGTATAAAATCTTAGGCACATGCTGAAAAGTCTTCACCATAGGAGTTTTTCCTCTCTTCGTCCTCTTTCATTTGCAACCAGCGGCACTTGATTCTGACTTGCTGTCTGTCTGTGGTGATTGTTGCACTGAGGGCGCGCATCCAGGTTCTGTTTTCCACATCCACCCACTTTTATAATTTTTACAGACTTCTACAGACAGATTCCAAAGAAGTCATCAACATAAGATCTCTTACTCTCCTAGTTCTCCATCCATAGAAATAAACAGCACTCGATTCTGACATTGAAGTCATCCATAGCATTCTTTGTACCAAAGTCGTGTCAGAAGGGTGCAAATCTACCCGAACTGGCTTGTTTCACTCATCTCGGCTTCAACTCAAGCCGTTTCATTCTATAAGTTTCTCTTAACTTAGTTCATTTAATTTTTATAGCATATTTTACTTAGTTTGCATCATTTTACATAACCAAAAACACAAAAAAGGGGTTAAGGCTTGCCCCAATCCGGTGAAATTTATTCCAATTGCTTCTTTGTTTCATCTCTTCTCCTATAGTTTCTACACTTCCCATAGTTCTAATCGGCTTCTTTCACTTGGTTTATTGTTTTAATTGCACAGGTTGATCAAGCTAGCATCGGTTGGACTCTTCTCCATCGGCCGGCCGAAGAAGAAGAAGATTGAACCTACACACATCATCTCCCACGCTAAGGTACACAGTCAACTCATCTCTTAATTTATATTACATAAAGCGGAGCCCGCGGCTCCTGGTGACCACAATTTCTCTTATCATGTTCTAAGTTATTCTATTCCTCACTCTCCTCCCACATGACCTGAACCGTCTCCGGTGCTCGAGCGACGCCGTGTGATGAAATTTCAAGGATCAATGTGAGTGTGGGACCGAGGTGAGGACTTTTTACCGCTTTTCGAGTGTTTTTCGATTCACTCCCCCTTTTCCCCTATTCCATCTTTCACCTTCTCTTGAGGTGCCGATCCAGAACCCGTTTTCGGAGTTGACAATACCCTTATTCATAAGGGTGATATATTAATATCCATAAGTTTCCTTAGGAAATCCCATAAGCCAACACTTCATAGTCTTATATTCTAACTTGTTAGGGTTCTACTTCTTCACCAGGTCAGATATTCAGAAACCTTAACTTGCTTATGGTCAAGTTTTAACCCTTTTCCATATCCTATATGGAATAATCAGAACAGACTCAGAAGGTACCTATTAAGATCAAGTGGTTATAACGAGTACTTAGCCAAAATTAGACAAAGAGGAATTTTGCAAAGTTTGGCATTGTTCATCTTATGTGCTACACAATATACCTTCACATTTTAGCTACTCAATTAAGCTAAAATGTGTAAAGAGATGTCCATTAGATTCTATTATCCTTCAATTATATGTGAATTATGTACTTAAGTATTCCCCTCCTTGATCTCATCAAAGAGTTCTAATACTCTTTCTATTAGTATCTCTACTTCATTCTTAATCTTAGATAATTTCTCAAAGGTCTTAGATTTGTACTTCATAAAGTACATATATCTATACTACCTAAAGACATCATCTTTGAAATAATGATGTAGAAATATTCTTCTTTAGCCTTACTAGATATGGGCTAACATACACCTAGATGTACAAGTTCTAGCAACTCATTAACCCATTATCCATGTCTACATAAAGCTAAAGTGTAGATTGATCTAAATCAACCTATTTTCTCTTAAAATGAGTATTCACACATAACATGAGAGCTAACATATCAAATATGATTAAATAATTCATTAAGCTATCACTTGCAAACACTTTGTCATTCAATTTATTAGAACATCTATCAATTCCATAGCTTAGAATAAATCAACATTTATTCAAGTAGGAAATCATATAATGTTCTTGTAGAAGGATATAATAGCAATCTTAATTATTAAGATATCTCCATAAGGCTATTAAAGATTTGTACCTCCCACTAGTAATGATGCAACTTTTGCACCATTTCATATGTAGGTCAACATCTTCTTTATTAAGCGTTCATTTACTTGTCATCATCTACAACTCCCTGTAGATATAAGATCCATTTCCGATATCTCATACCATTAGATGCATCCATAGTATCTAATATTATGATATACACATATAGTATCTAATACTATTAAGTGTATATTTAAAACAAGTAAATGTCAATGACTTGGATGCATGAAGCTTCTCAAGCTCCACCTTTGAATTATGTACAATACACTTTGCACTTCCTCTTCCACTTACCATCATCATGATAATGTTAAGAATTCTGTCTTATTCTGGTTTTATTATCTTGACCGCCTTCTTTTACTATTAACTATCTCCTATTTCTATCTAATGATTTTACTTCTTTTTATTGGTCTCACCAACAAGAAGTAATTAAGATGTATTGTTATTCTATCTTGCCCTTATTTAGCTCATCACTATGAGTCATGATGAATCTTATATCCATCTATCCATGTTGTCTCTACAATTTATATCTCACAGAGACTAATATCTAGTTTAAGGCAAATAATGCATCTTGTCTATAAGATAAGATCTTATCTTTCTTTCAGATCATTAGATAATGTAGGAGACACCTACTTCTCAAGTAGGATAGTTAATTGGTCAACTATGAGAACAATTCTCTTAGTTCTAAACCAGTCTAAAAAATATGAGCCATTAAGCTATTTGGCATCTAGTATGCCATACAAATGGTGGTTTATCATCGTATTCTACAACTGAGATATAATTTTATTAATATAACATTGCAGATATTCATTAAAATTAAGATATGGTCTTTGATCCTAATTTATGCTCCCACTAATTTTCGACGAATTTGTATAACCCTCATTATGCAAAGACAGTATATCGCGATGAAATCATAGTGGAGACTATGACCCTATTAACTTTATGGTGATGACTTTGTGGTAGCACAACAAATCACCCCATACTTAATAGGTAGACAACTATTGCCAGTTGCAACTCTTGCAACTCTTAGTCATTTAGCCTTTAGAGTTATGACCTTGTGGTAGCACAACAAGCCATATACTCTAGTTAGGTCAAACCCGCTTGTTGTGTTATGAGAATGGATTCTTCACACAGCCCTTGTGGTAGCACAACAAAGCCATGCAAATGGTCCACCCCAAGGTTCAGCAAATGCCTTAGCCATGATCACCAATCCCTTGCTAAATGGGCCTTGTGGTAGCACAACAAACCCATCCAATTTAAGATTGGCTCATCAAGACCATAACAATGGAAGACTACATGAGTCATTCTTAATGTCACGTTTATCAACCTAATTATAACGAGGGATTTTATTTTAGTCTCATTAATAATATGTGCTAAGTATATATAATACCTTTGGAATATCATATATCTAAAGTATAACATGTAGCACACATCCACATATCAAATATACATAAAAATAGGTGATCATGGACTTAACCCTAAGCATGCACCTAAGGCACCCCTATGGGTGCAAATATTTGCTTCAGATGCTTGAGTTGGCATGCTTCCACTTCAGAAGGTTGCTTCTCCAAGTGGTTCCGCTCTCCAAGCTTCCACGAACCACCTTCTAACTCTTAGAAGCGGCTTAAGGGTGTGCAGACCCATAAATGTAAATAACTTAATAAGAAACCTTAGTTTTAACCAAGGGGAGTACATTAAAGGAAGAAGGTAGAATGTACAATCAGATTGTATAGAGAGAGAGAAGACACACACACATGCCACATTTAATAACATAACAAACACAATTAAAAGCAATCACAAGCCAAGCATAATTAAGTCCATTATCACCTTCATACACATTAACATTCATCACATGAACATAGAGCACATACGTGATAATTATATGAGATATATCATATATATCAGCATAAAATTATATACTTTATTTTTGAAATTCTTAATTTCATGCACGTTAAATTTTCATGAAATAAACAACATGAAAATAACATGACAACAACATATAATATGAAATAAACATACACATCTAAACTATTTAGAACATTCATTCATTCTCAATATTGTGCAAAGTAAGAAATTAATGTCCCAATTTATATTCTGTGAAATCTCATTTTACAGAATTAATTAGGACACTAATTATATAAGTTAAACCTTTAAAACAATTTTAAAGTTTAACCATGAGTGAATTTATGTAAATAAAGCTTAACATCATCTAATATGTCATTAAAAACTTTAAAACATGGTAAATAATATTATAGATTTTTTTGAAAATTTTTTTAGAAATTTTTTACAATTTTTTAGATTTTTTATGATTTTAAACACTTTAAAATCAATAAAATAAATGTTTAGCGCATTGAGCTGCCGCCGCCGCCGCCGCGGCGTTTGCGCCACCTGTGCGCCCGCCTGGTGCGTCGGCATCAATCGGCGTGTGCGCCGAATGACGTGCACCGCTCGCGCGGCCAATGACACTGTTCATCGGGGGGAAGATGCCATTACTTAACTCGAACATATCTCCATATTCTGAACTCAGAAAATTCTGAAAAAATATGCATTAGAATCCTCATCAAATAAAGATTCCAAAACATCCAACCTAATATACAGGAAAAATCCAAATAGACCTAAAAATTAGAAAGAAGAGGTGGCGGTCATCGAGATTCTGTAGCAGAAATCATCATTTTGCAACTAGGATAACTCCTTATCTCGGAAGCCAAACATTCTCCAAAAATACAATTTAGAATCCTCATAAAATGACGTTTCAAAATATGTATATATCTCTTCAGATAAATTTTTTTTAACAATGAGAAAACTGGGTGAAACAGTTCGGCGCTGCCAGACTCCGCAGAACCCTAGTTCGTAAGAAAAATAAAAAATTCTCTCCCTCCGCCGCCGTTCAAAGATGGAGATCAAGAGAAAAAGGTTAGGTAATCACATTACCCATCTCCTAAATCTTTTTTAAGGCTCAATTTCTTCTGTGGATAGAGATTTCACAAAATCCCCAAATCTGGGTGATGGCTCTGCCATGACAGAAACACCAAGTTTTGGCGCTTTTCCCGAACTACGTAGAGATCAAAACTTCTAACAGTTTGTGGCATTGGAAATAACTATATCACGAGATTCTACCTAGGCCAACCAATTTTTTATCTGAGAGAAACATAGATTATGGTGGCCTTGTCAAAACAAACGTTTGCACAGATTTTGGAACACATAAATAACAAGAAATAATGTCAATTTGATGTCGATTTTGACTGAGACTTGAACCGGGCTCTTATGCCACTGTAAGGAATCGTCCAAAAAAATATGGTGCAACGAAAGCAATGATTCCTATGTTTTACAATCTGTCTCACTCAGAATCGAACGACGAAAAATCAAATCGAGTTCGAATATACCTGATAGGGATTCATATAATCTCATAGAGAGGAAGGAGATGAGCTTCTCAAGCTCTTCAAAATGTTCAAATGTCCGGTCTCTAGCAGTATCCACACAACTTCATCCACAGTAGGTTCTCCCTTCGCACCGGCCTCAAGAACTCTTCCCAAACGGAGCTCCATCGACCATGGACACCTTCTAGAGAGAGGAGGGGGTAGGGAAAAGGCTATGGACGTGGTTTTCACCCTTGGATTGATATGGTTTGGCTGAAACCATTAGTATTTATAGAGAATTTTAGAATTTTTCTTAAAAACCCAAAATCTCCATAAATTACACCCTTGCCCCTGTACTTGTGGATAAGTACTTTTGTGTGTGACCCAATAGGCCCAATAGCCTATTTGGTTGAGGCCTAATAAAATATAATCATTTTATTTAATTTAATTAAATCTATTATTCAATAACAGATTAATCGGCCTACCGATCATGATAAGTACAAGTCACATCCCATGATCCCAAATGGCTATGGGGATATCTCATCTCCATTGAGCCTTTCTATCATTAGTTACCACATGGATATAAACTCTCATCCATCCAATGTCCTGGTCGGAAAGGAGTACTACATCGACTGTCAACTCCTTAGTGTACCGACTCTATAGGATCTTGTACTTGGAATTGGATGAATTAGAAAACTTCTTTTCCAATCATCCTATCTACCCTGGCCAGGGATTTAAAGTACTATTCCATAGGACATTCACTCTCACTTACCGAGAGTGGACGATTCCTTGTTGTCCGTTCAATTGCCTTCATCGGGTTTTCCTTGTGCCTAATCTATCACTATACTAGAACATCTATATGGTGATCCATAAGACAATGGTCAAAGCACAAGTTCCACCCAATGAGGCATCTTTGGCGACTCAGGTCAAAGGTCCAACCATGCAACTGTGAAGATAAAAAACCCTGATTGATAGTTCGGTAAGATACCATTCAGGTTTTCTAATTCAGTCAGTTCAAAAAACTCATTCAACTAATGAGCACCTGTATGTGTATCTCAGTGTCTCCATACTAATAACCAATGAGTTCGATCATCCTCATCACATGAGAAGATATCACATACACCAGTCTATCCGGATCCTTGATGTCCCGTCTCAAGTATCCTATGACTAGGAACATTTAGATCAATTACCTCTAGATGATCAATCTCATTATCATGATCTCATTATGATTTAATCATCATTGCATTTGATCAAGGACTTCATTATGATATTCGCATCTAATAAGAGCTTATAATAAAGATTTTCCTGATTAATTGAATGAGATATTTCTAGAAATGTCGAATCATATCATATATGATTGGCTTGTAGGGCATACATTTCTATCAGATAGATCTAAAAGAGATGCTTGACTTGACTCATTTATTTTGCATAGACACCATAGTCAAAGGGTTTGACATGGAAACTCCTATATAGGTGTCTTGCCTATGATATATATTGTTTATCTTTTTTAAAGACAATTGGAATACATGAATAGTCTCTTATGCCTTAGTCATAAGGTCCATCATATATACTATGTACATAGCCTGATGTGATTTGTGCTCTAAGTGTTATGAGTAGTCATCAAGCAAACCCAAGTGAGAGTCACTAGATAGTTGAGAAGTATATTCTTTAGTACTTGAAAAGTACCAAGGATGCATTTATAGTATGGAGGATAGGACTAGAAGTTTTGAGTTAAACTTAAGCTTCTAGTTCTATATGACTAGTAGTTAGATAACTTTGAAGTACATGTTTACCTAGATGGTGGTTCAGTGAGTTGGAAAAGTTCCATGCTATAGACACTATGGAGTTTACGAATTATTATTGTTGTCGACTGCTTGTGAAGTAGTTTAGACGAAAAAGTTTATCTTATATTAGGGAGTTGTCCTTAATATATTTGATAATGTACCATTAATTTGAGAAAATGATGGATTTTTACTTTTGTAGTGGAGCCTTTGTCTCATCAGAAGTTTAAACACTTATGTGGCAATACTACTTGATCAGAGTGGCTGCAACTCAATAAGATATGATTAAAGATATAGTATCTTAAATTATAAACATTGTAGATCCACTAACTAAGGCTCTGACTCAAAGTGTGTTTAAGGGTCACCTTGGGCTGATGGAGATCATACATGTGGGTGATTGACTTTAGTGCAAGTGAGAGATTGAGAGAAATGTATGTCTTACAAGTCAATCATATGTGACATGGTTTTACATTTCTTGTAATATCTTATTCAATATTAAATATTAATGACATTATCTTCATTACTTGCACCAACTAGATGTGTCTATCATAATGAAGTCCTAAGTTGCATGCAATGATGATTGAATCATGATGAGATCATGAAAATGAAATCAATCATCTAAAAGCATGTGATCTAAATATTCATAGTTGTAGGATACTTGAGACAAGATATTAAGGATATGGTAAGACTAGTGTATATGATATCATCTCATATGATGATGACCAATCTCATTGGTCATCAGTGTGGGGACACTAAAATACATGTACAAGTGCTTATTCGATGAATGAGTTCACTAAATTAACTAGTATAGAATCCTTGAATAGTATGTTATCGATCTGTCGATCAAAGTATTTTGTCATCACGACTGCATGGTTGGAGCTTTGACTTGAGTCGCCAAAGTTGTCTTGCCATACAAACCATGTACTTTGAATATTGACTTATGGATCACTTAGTATTGTGGTCATGTATAGTAAATGGATTAGGTATATGAGAAACCTGGTGGAAGAAATTGAACAGACAATAGGGGATCGTCCACTCTCGATAGAAGAAAGAGAATGTCCTATGGATAGTACTCTAAATCTTTGGCCAAAGTAGATAGGATAATTAGAAAGAAGTTTTCCAATTGATCCAATTACGAGTACAAGATTCTACAAAGTCGGTATATTTAAGGAGTTGACAGTGAATGTTGTACTCCTATTCGACCGAGACATTGAATGGACAAAGATTTATAGCTATGTGATAATGGAAAGGCTCCTTGAAGGGGAGTTCATCTCCGAAGCCATTTGGGATCATAGGATGTGGCTTGTACCTTTTATGATCAATAGGTTGTTAAATATATTATGAGATAATAGATTTAAAAGCCTCAACCAAATGGGCTCTTGGGCCTAGGAGGTTACACACATAAGGACTAATTCGTAAGTTTGGGAGCTTGGGTTAATTTATAGAACAATGAGAGGTTTTCGTAAAAAAATTTGGGTTTTATAAAAATAACGATGAGAGCATAAATGCTACCAAGACAAGGGAGCTCTCTGTGCTCCAGTCACCCTCCTTTGCCATCTCCCACCCCAGCAACCGCCATTCGATGGTGGAGTTCCATTCGGGATGAGTGGTCAACGCCGACGCGAAGGAGAACCCGACTTCGGAGATGGTTCGTGTGGATACGACTAGAGGCCGCACGCTTGAGCAGCTTGGAAAGTTTGAGAACGCTTGATCTTCTCTGATCTATAGGAATTGTTTGAATCTCACAAGGGTACATATTCGAAATCATTTCGAATACCGGTTTTGGTGATGTCATTCAGTTTAGATCGTGACCAAGACATTGATATACAAGGAATCGAAAATCTTCCATTACATCAATCTGATTGGACCAATTCCTTACAACTATTTGGGTGTATACTAACATGTCTAGGTTATGTTAATCTTGTTGTTCATTGAGGGATGTTATTGATATTAGTTTGATATTGTCATTATTTTTATCACTTAATTACTCTCATGTTTAATCATGATAAAGGGATTTCATGTGTTTGTCTCATTTTAGTTCATCATGATCATGGTTAGCTAGAGTGGCATTGGTTTAATCATATTGCATAAATAGATGGTGTAATGGACATATAGTGTTATGTCATGTGGTGTTTTAGATGGTTAATAGAATTGTTTATGCATATGTTCATTTGGTTGTCATAATTGCATGGTGTTTTTGTTATAGTAGAAAGAAGAGCATGGAATGACATATTCTGCATAGTGAATGTGAATGACTCATGGCAATGCTTGAGATGGTTGTGAATGACTCATGGCAAGGCATGAGATAATGTGAATGCATGTGTGCATTGAAATGAAATGTGAATCTCAGGTAAGCCATACTACTTAGTCATGCCTGTTGGCAGTGGAGATTAGAATAGTTCAGTGCATCTTCAATCATAGATACCGCAGATTGTCCTAAGTGCATCCTTGCCTAGGTGCACTATGGAATTTAGTTTAGCTATGTAAAAGCTAATGCAAAAATGAAAAATGGAGGGTAGGAGGAGGAGAAGCAATCAATATGCAAATATGAATGAAATATATTAAATAAATCAAGCAAGTGAATGCAATCAAGACAAGCAATGATAAGGTAAAACAAGTAACTAGCAACTAGCAACTAAAAGGTGGTTTGCATGGGAACCGGCTTGTGATGGAGTGTCCAAGTGGGGACAAATCTGAAGTAAAGGTAAAAGGATGGTCCATGTGGGGACCGATTTGAAAATAAAGTGGCTCACGCAGGAGCCGGGTTTTGGAAAGGTAGGTGGTTCACACGGGAACCGGTTTGTTTGATTTGAAAAATGAAAGGAGGGCCACGTGGGGCCAATCTAAGATGGTGCAAAGGGGTGGTCCACGCAGGGACCGATCTGAAATGTATTGGTTCACGCGGGAACCAATATAGAAAAGGGGTTGGTTCACGCGGAAACCGGTTTTTTGTGAAGAAAATGGTGGTTCACGCGGGAACCGGTGTAAGAGTTGAAAAAATAGAAAGAGGGCCACGTGGGGCCAATCTGAAGGTGCTTTAAAGAGGTGGTCCACGTGGGGACCGATCTGAAAAATAAGTTGGTTCACGCGGGAACCGAGTTGGAAAAGAAAGGTGGTTCACGCGGGAACCGGTTTATAAGAAGAAAAGTGGTTCAGGAACCGGGTTGAAATTAAAGACAAGCAAATCAAGTCCACATGGGGGACAATCTTTAAAGGAAGAGTAAACATCAAGTTTAAAGGTAAATGAACATGGAAAAGGTAAAGGACAAGCCGGTTCACATGGGAACCAAGTCGGAAAACAACTAGTTGCACGAATCAATCAAGCTAGCACAGTTGAAGACATTGGTTGTCCCACCGTGGTCGCCAAAAAACTGTCGACTCCAGAAACGGGTTCCGAATCGGCACCTCAAGAGAAGGTGAAAGATAGAATGGAATAGGGGAAAGGGGAGTGAATCAGAAAACACTCGGAAAGCGGTAAAAAGTCCTCACCTCGGTCCCACACTCACATTGATCCCCGAACTTTCATCTCATGGCGTCGCTCGAGCACCGGAGATGGTTCGGGTCATGTGGGAGGAGAGTGAGGAGGAGATGAACTTAGAACATAAATAAAAGAGGTTGTGGTCGCCAGGAGCCATGGGCTCCGCTTTATGGAATAAAAGACAAGAGTAAGTTGATTTGACTGTGTGTACCTTAGCGTGGGAGATTGGGATGTGGGTTCAACCTTCTTCTTCTTCGGCTGGCCGATGAAGAAGAGTCCAACCGATGCTAGATTGATCAACCTGTGCAACTAGAACAATAAACCAAGTGAAAGAAGTCGATTAGAACTATGGGAAGTGTAGAAACTATAAAAGAGGAGATGAAACAAAGAAGCAATTTGAATAGAACTCACCGGATTGGGGTGAGCCCTAACCCCTTTTTTGTGTTTTTATAATTATGTAAAAATGATGCAAATGAAGTAAAATATTTTATAAGACAGTAAATAAACTGAATGAAACGAGTTAATAAGGACTTATGAAGTGTGTGGCTTAAGTTGAAGCCAAGTTGGTTGAAGAAGGCCGGTTCGGGTAGCTTTGCACCCTTCTGGCGCGACTTTAGTGCAGAAAATGTTACGAACGACCCCAATGTCAGAATCAAGTGCTTTTTATTTCTAGGGATGGAGAACTTGGAGAGGAAGAGATCTTATGTTGATGACTTCTCCGGAATCTATTTGTAGAAGCCTGTAAAAATTTTGAAAGTGTACAGATGTTGAAAATAGAACCTGGATGTGCGCCCCCAGTGCAGCAATCGCCACAGACAGACGGACAGTTGAAATTGAGTGCCGTTGGTTGCAAATGAAAGAGGACGAAGAGTGGAACAACTCCTCTATTTAAGACTTTAGCATAAGGAGTCCCATATTTTATGAAGAAGTCGATGAAGTTGGTTGATGCAGAACACACGGATCGGGCTTCTCCTTCGCCTCGGGATCGATCTCTCGATGTCGGATCGGCTTTGGACGTCGCGAAGGCTTTGGGAGAGAGGTTGGATGACCTCAGGATGAGCTAGGCATGGTGGATTAACCTTGGGTCATTGAGAATGGCCCTCAATTTATAGGGAATTGAAACCGGTGCAAAATATGGAAACTGGACCGACCGCGCCCTCGCCTTCCTAAGCGCCCTCGACCTAAGGGCGCGCAGGGAGCACCCTCACCTTGGGGGTGCGTTATGCATCTTATTGCTAAAATTCACCGGACTCTTCCGAAAATTGCTAAAAATTGACTTCAGGGCGCGGTCAAAATAAGCGAAAATCAACGACGGAAACCTTCTAAAAAACCAGTTTAGAAGGTGCTAATCGGGGTTATTTCCGGTTTCCAAAAATGCACCGCACCCCCGCGTTTCAAAGGAAGCGTGGGCACGCCCCCGGGTTGAGGGTGCACAGGGTGTGCCCTCCCCTTTCAAGGAGAGCGGGGGCGCGGTAGACTCTCTTTCCTGCACGTGTGTTCCGCGAGCCGTAACTTGCAAACGGGATGTCTGATTCGGCTCCGTTTGTTGCGTTGGAAAGAGGACCTTCAACTTCACCTCCTCAAGTCAGTAAACCAGCCGGCATGACTCCCGAGACGTTCGCACAGGGCTTTGACTACCGGTTTACCGTTTCGTGAAAGGCCAAAAACCGCGGCGGAGATTCGGAAGGGCATGGTTCCAGTCGAGGAATCTCGGGTCAGCTCGGGATGACTTAAAATGATGACCAAACAAGTCTGGTATGGTCATAAAACCCGAAATCATCGAAAAATCTGAAATTAACCCGGTAAACGTGAACCGAACATCAGAAAAGCCGGGAAACCCTAAAATTGACCGAACCGGACGTATGGCCATGATTGATGAAAATATTCAGCTAGGATTGACCCAGATGACACGAAAAGACCCTGTGATGACCAAAAAGGCCTAACGCGTGGTCCAGGATAGCCGTGTCAGTATAGATCGAAAAGCCATAACGAAGAAACCGTTATAGACTAACGCCTACCGAAATGACTTGTCGAAAACCCCAAATGTCACGGAACACACGCTGGACTCCCGAGATGTTCAAGTATGGACTATTCAAGGTCGATCATCGAGCATGCTTCATGTTTTTACGGTTCACGCGCGGCTCTCGCTTGAAGGTTACGGCATCATTCCGGAAATCATCGGTCCATTCTCAACTTGCGAGGGGCTCCACCAGCGTCCTTAGCTCATCTCCATGAGGTAATCCGAATCAGATAATGGTCAAATAAAAGATATCGCCTATGGAATAAGAGTCTGGGGCTCCGAATCAGTCCAATTTTGCGTGTCTACAAAGGGTAGGGTGCGCCCTAAGCGCCCTCACACTGGGGGCGCGCCCTCAGTTCGGGGGCACGCCCTGTGCGCCCCCGCCTCCTTTGAAACGCGGGAGTGCAGTCTGTTTTCAGAAACCGGAAATTACCCCCGATTAACACCTTCTAAACCAGACTTTTGGAAAGGGTTCCCCGTTTAAGATTGATTATTTTGACCGCGCCCCCGAGTCGGGGGCACGTTCATCTTATCAAGTCAATTTTTAGCAATTTCCGGAAGGTTCTAGCGATTTTTAGTAGTGAAACGTGTAACGTGCCCCCGCCTTTTTTGAAACAGGAGGGCGCGCAGACCATGCCCCCGGGGTAAGGGCACGCCCTGCGCGCCCTCTCTTCCTTTTAAACGCGGGGGTGCGGTTGGTCCAGTTTCCATATTTTGCACCGGTTTCCATTCTCTATAAATTGAGGGTCATTCTCAACTACCCAAGGTTGAACCCCCATGCCTAGCTCATCCTTAGGTTGTCCAAGCTCTCTCCCAAGGCCGTCCCAACGTCCAAAGCCAATATGACGTCGAGAGATTGATCCCGAAGAGAAGGAGAAGCCCGATCAATGCGTTCTACAGCAACCGAACTTCATCAGCTTCTGTAGAAAATATGGGGCTCCTGCTGCAAACATATTCAACATAAGAGTTTTTACCCTCCTCGTCCTCTTTTATTTTCAACCAAAAGCACTCGATTTCAACTTGCCGTCTGTCCGTGGCGATTGCTGCACTGAGGGCGCGCATCTAGGTTCTATTTTTCTATATCTTCCCAGTTTCAGATTTTTTTCAGACTTCTACAGGTGGATTTTGGAGAAGTCATCAACATAAGATCTCTTTCTCACCAAGTTCTCCATTCATAGAAATAAATGTCACCTAATTTTGACATCGGGGTCATCCATAACATTTTATGCACCAAAGTCGCGCCAGGAGGGTGCAAGGCTACCCGAACCGGCTTGTTTCAACCATCTCGGCTTCAACTCAAGCCAATTCACTCCATAAGCTTCCTCAACTCACTTTATTCAGTTTATTTACTATTTTAGAACATATTTTAGTATAATTTACATCATTTTTACATAACTAAAAACACAAAGAAAGGGGTTAAGGCTCACCCCGAAGCCGGTAAGTTCGGTTTCAATTGCTAACTTCACATCTTCTTATTTCAGTTACTACACTTCACTCAAGTCTAATTCATTCTTTCACTTGTTTTCATTGTCTTTAAGTTGCAAAGATCAATCAAGCTAGCATTGGTTGTACTCTTCTTCATCGGCCGAACGAAGAAGAAGAAGAAGATTTAACCCACATATCATCTCCTACGCTAAGGTACACACGGTCAATTCAACTTCATCTTGTCTTTTATTCTATAAAGCGGAGCCCGCGGCTCCTGGCGACCACCTTTTTATTCATGTTCTAAGTTCATCTCCTCCTCACTCTCCTCCCACATGACCCAAACCGTCTCCGATGCTCGAGGGACGCCATGAGATGAAAGTTTGGAGATCAATGTGAGTGTGGGACCGAGGTGAGGATTTTACTGCTTTTCGAGTGTTTCCCGATTCACTCCTTTTCCCCCATTCTATCTTTCACCTTCTCTTGAGGTGCCAATCCGGAACCCATTTCTGGAATCGACAGATGTGTCATCCATTGCGTTAGTGACATTTATATTTCATCTAGAGGCTAATTACATTAGTGTCATTATTATTATGGTTAGTACTCATGTTCTGTACATTGAATGGTCTCAAATAGATGGTGTTGCATAGTATGCATGGAAAGTCTCAATTGTATGTGTTCATCATATAGCGTATTTAGAAGTTAAATTATTATGTGATGTCTTCATTAGCTTATTATTTTGATAGGTTGTGGTTGTGTGGTTAATAAACTGTAAAATGTTGGAAGATTAATTATTGTTTAGTCTTATACAATTATATTATATGTGTGGGTTTGGGAATTTATAAATTACTATGATAGGATCTTGTTGGTTATCTAATTTGGCAAATTTTGGGATGTCCATTAGGATTAACGTAGTAAAAACATGGTGGTTTGGACTTTAAGGAGTTAATAGAATGATCATTATGTATTTTTAGACCGGTATATAAATTGTTTAGATTGTACCATTATATGATTTTTTTTGTAGAATCATTAGAATTGTGAGTTGGGACCTAGTATAGTCTTCTTTTTTTCCAAATAGATGTACTTGAGGGATTATTTTTCTAGTTTTCTAGTTACATCACTAGACTTTTAAGTTGTGCGTATATCTAGTCCGAGCCATTACATGAGCTCTAATGAGTTGGAAGGTCCAATGTGTAGGAGAACCCATCTACGAGGACGGCTTGTATGGATGCTATTAGAGGTTGTACACTTTGATGGCTTGAAGTGCTTAGATACACTTGTTCTTCTCTTGTCTTGTGGTATTAGTTAAATCCCATGAAAGTATTTTTAATTTGTCATGAATCCAGTTCCCTATAACACCGTTCGGTTCTTATTGAGACCATGACCATGAAATTTGATGAATCAAAAGCTTCTGCTACTTTTTTATCATTCTTTACAATTTCATCATAGTGTTCCAATGATTGAGCAAAGCGTAAACTACATATTTGTTCAGAATAACTACTTTTTGGTTATTTGTTCTCTTAATTCATCTAAACTTTATATTTGCACTTATAATTAATTTTCTATAACATGTTTTGTTCTTTGTTAGATATTTCTGTAAGTGGTGTGTGTAAATGGGGATGTGAAAATTTAGAGGCATTGTGATATACAAGAAATTGTAGGCATATAAAAATCAAAACTACTGGTACAAATCGATATGGATTCAAAAAGACCATTTGGAGCAAATAGAGAAAACTTCATTTGCAAGATTGGATGCTTGTGAAACTTTGTCTTCCTCTGAATGTGCCTTCTTGAAAAAGACTTTGAGATGAAGATAGATAAAATTTTGAAAGAATCTTGGTCATCCTTTTTGTAACCATATTGATCCTTAGTTATTTAATTTTTATTATTACTATTTTTAGTTTAATTTATGTCTAGATAAATTTGAGCTAAAAGTTTAGAATGAGATTCGTAACATTGTTGAGATTCAAGCAATAGTTATTGTCGTTGTACAAAATAAGTTTTAAAATTTTTTAATAAAATTTATATGTTGAGTTTGATTTTATATATTAATAATTTTATGGATGGTCTATGTAATATTTTATCTTTAATAGGTATCGAGATCATTGGCATAAGATGCATGCACATTATTGTAAATTTCAAGATGATCGCACTTGTTTGCAAATTCCTCCTATTAGGGTCAAACTTGATGAATGGGCATGCTTAATTGAATATTTTAGATCTGAAAAATATCAGGTATGTAATTACATTTTTATATTTTTATTTACCATTATAAATTAATTTAAATTAGTATTATTTTAAGGCTACAAGTGTGAGAAACAAAGCTAATAGATCCAAGCAAATCATTAGCCATGTCAAAGATCGAAGATCATTTAAACAAGTTAGCTGAGGTGAGGTAAATCTACATGATATTTTGATTGTTTACTAAATATAAAAAATGTTAATTTATTATTTATTTTTTGTAGTAAGATGAGCCCAATCGTGAACCAGAAGCTTATGACTTTTGGTGATTCACACCTAGTAAAAAGAATGAATGTTGGGGGAGTGTCCAATATAGGATTATCAATGTATACATATTTACTCAATACATGCATATTGTTTATTTTTACAAGAATTTTAAATATCATGTCGTAATCAATGTTATACATTTTTACATAATGTTGTACAAGAAAAATTACAAGTTGTTGTTGGACTAGATGACTCATCTAAGACAGATGAAATATCATTAACTCTTACCCCCCAAGAGACAATGATGTCAATGCTTGGTGAGAAGTCTCGATATATTTAAGGTCATAGTTATGGTCCAAAGCCACCTGCTAAATATTTAGCCATGGCTTCAACAATAAGTAGCATACAATATCAGCTAAAAGTAAAGGATTACATGATGACACAAATGCAAGAAAAAAATAAAAAAAATGAGAGAAGAGTTTCAAGTAAATATTTTGGCAATTAAAATAGCATGCATGCCTCATTAATGAGTATTCTAGTTTGACACAATCGTAGATGAATCTAACTTATTTCATGAATAGTATATTTTATTGATCTTTCACTTTTCAAAACTTAAGAATGAATTTGTGTTAGTTTGCTATATTAATGTCCTTGATGTTACTTTTTCTATAAAAGTTATGATTAGTCACTGTTGTTGATATGATCGCGTAATTTAAGTTTCTCTAGGCATAGGTCATCAACTACATTACATTATTCATAATTCATTACTTAGTTGGGTTGAGATGTATCATTTGGTTACAAGTAGGAGATGCAATGATTCTGCTTCCTATCATTTATAGGCAAAATTTAGATGAGCTTCTCCTAATGTGAATTTGTCAGTTGTTAAAAGTTATGAGATCTTGTTTTGATTGGCATGCTTTTTTTTCTTAGACTTGCTTTATATAATAGCTCCCAACTATGGAAATAAAACTAGGAAATGAAGTGATGGACATCATCTGAAAGAGAGAGATTAATATCTTTGCCCATCATTATTTCATGAAATCATTAACGCACACTACAGGAAACTGGGTCATTGGCGACGGGTTATTGGCGACGGCTATTTTAAGCCGTCGCCAATAATGATAAAAGCGACGGCTAAACTAACGCCGTCGCTAATAATTGGTAAATAGAGACGGCTAAATATAGCCGTCGCAAATAATGTTTTTGGCGACGGTCGAAGCCGTCGCAATACCCAGAAAACGACCGTGCGGGTTTTTTTCCTCGGAAAACTGGCGACGGCTTGATACGCCGTCGCTACTAATATTAGTGGCGACGGCTTAAGCCGTCGCAATACCCAGAAAACGCCCCGTGCGGTTTTTTTCCTCGGAAAAGTGGCGACGACTTCATACGCCGTCGCTAATAATATTATTGGCGACGGCCTAAGCCGTCGCCACTAATCCATGGTGACCGTTGAACGGTCGACTTTTGTTGGCGACGGCGAAAGCCGTCGCCAATGTAACTTATCCTGTTATTGGCGACGGCTTTTGAAGCCGTCGCCAATAAGTTTGGCTTAAAAAACCTCGACACCTTCCTTTCTTCCCCCCGCCGCACTCTCTCTCTCTCTCTCACCGTCTGGTCCTACCGCCGCCGCCGGTCGCCGCCGCTTCAGCCGTCGCCGCCGCCGCCGTGGCCGGCGCTGTCGCCGCCATCGTCGCCGCCGCCGCCGGCTTGCCCCCTCCCTGCGTAGGGCACCTTGAGGGGAGAGCTACCTCCGTCACCGCCGTGGGTGTCGCCGGCTCCGCCGCCACCGCCGCCGCCGCCGCCTCCTTTGTGCCAGATTTAAACCCTACTTAGGGTTAATCGAACCTCCTTTGAGGTATACATCTTCAACAAACGAATTTTTGTTTAATTTTTTTTATATACATCACAAAGCATATATGTGCCAAATAGCCCTAACAAATTAATAGGTTAGGACCTCCTCAAACCAATTATGTAGCACCTTGATCACTTTAATTATTTAGGAGATAGAACAAAGGTAGATAGGTGCATAATTTATTTAATCATGGAATGAGCCTTAGAATAATATTTCATAATGCATTTGAGAGAAATACACAAGGGTAATGCCCCTTTGCATATAAATTCCCTTTAATTTTACTGACATTTTTAGAGCTTGGTAGCATTAAATCATATTTAACCCATAAAATTTCGTAATAATAATTATTTTACATAACTAATATGTTTAGAATATTATTAGAAGACTATAATGTATTATTTGAATTTATTGGCATGATTGAACATGGATAACTCATCATAAATAGTAGTTTGGAGTTGGACAACATAGGGTGCGGCCTTGAAGGCTAGACCCTTCTAACTATCGCTTTTGTATAAGTTTTTGTTTCTGTTTTAACTTAATATAACAAATCTGAATTCTTAGTTTTCATGTCTAACTCTTCGTTTGTGATAAAAATATTTAATTGGTATGTATAAACATTTATTGTTCAACAACAAGTCTAATTTTGATCATTTTATCTCTTTTTCAGAAACTTCAATCGAGATATACACTTGAGAGTTTCTTCTTTCGGTGGAGGTTCGGTTATATATTGATTTATTTATTAAATTAACATTTCTTCATTGTATTTCAATCTTTTAACAAATTAAGATGAGTAACTTAGACAAATCATGGATGCATATTCCTAATAGATTAGATTCTAGATATATTGAAGGGATCGAAGAATTTTTAAACTATTCTTTTCATGATTCTAGAATACAATTTAGACATGGACAACATAACGATCTAATACAGTGTCCTTGTAAAAAATGTTGTAATACATTTATTTTTAAAAGAAATGTTGTCAAAGAACACCTAATATGCAATGGTATATGGTTAAATTATCAAAAATGGATATGCCATGGTGAAATTGAAGTCAATATGATAAATGAGGACATTTCAATTTTAAATGAACCACAAGATAATTATGTAGATGATGAGGTAATGGAAATGTTACAAGATATTCAAAATAACGAATCTTCTATTCGACATAATGAGGAAGAACACAATGAAGATAATTTTCAATATTCCAAATTATTAAAAGATTCTGAAACACCTCTATATGAAGGTGTTAAAAATGTATCTAAATTAAAATTTATATTAAAGTTGATTCAACTTAAGTCCATTAATGGTCTCACTAGAAAATGTATGGATATGATATTATCTTTATTTAAGGAAGTCTTACCTAATGGGGCATGTGTTCCCGATAATTGGTATGAGCTTAAGAAATTAGTTAAGGAATTGGGACTTACTTATGAGAAAATTCATGCATGTAAAAATGATTGTATTCTATTTTGGAAAGAGAATAAAGATAAAAATGTTTGTCCATATTGTAACACCTCCGGATATAAAAATGATCCTAAAAATCAAAATAAAAAATAGCACAAAAAGTTTTACATTATTTTCCATTAGGAGTTAGGTTGCAGCGTTTATTCATATCATCCAATACGGCTAAGTGGATGACATGGCACAGTCAATCACGATCATATCAATTTAGAGGTGAAATGCGTCATCCTGCCGATTCTCCCGCTTGGAAAAGGGTGGATGAACTTTATCCGAAATTTGCGTTAGAGAAACGCAACATTCGGATTGGATTGGCTTCGATGGCTTTAATCCATTTGGTCAAATGTCTTCAAAATATAGTGTGTGGCCTGTTGTTACAATGGTGTACAACTTACCACCGTGGATGTGTATGAAAGCCACATACACAATGATATCATTATTAATACCCGGTCCGAGAGCTCCCGGAAATGATATTGATGTATTCTTACAACCAAAGGTGGAAGAGCTAAAAGATTTGTGAGAGATTGGATTGAAGACTTATGACGCCGAAAAGAAAGAGATTTTCATAATGAAAGTCATACTTTTTAGTACGATAAATGATTTTCCGGGATATGCAAATTTATCTGGATGGAGTACTAAAGGAAAATTGGCGTGTCCTATATGTAACGAAGAAACACATACCATTCGACTTACCCATAGTCGAAAACAATGCTACCTTGGTCATCGTCGGTTAGTTTGCGCAACATACAAAAGAATCATGTGTTTGAGTTACATAGATAAATGGTTAAGATAAGCTTAGAATGTTTACTACATTGTTGTTGTTTATCAAATTATGGCTAGTTTGTGCATCAATTTATTCATGGGGAAACAAGCAAAGGAGTTAAAGTTGGTGAAAAATGCTTTAAAGGTATATCTCTGTTGGAGATTCAGGAGCTGAAATATAAAAGCTTTATTCTTTGTTCTTCATTTTTTTAATGTTATGTACCAAGAAAATGATAACAGAACATACAATTGACACTCAAGTGTGTTTCTTGGCATGTTCTTGTTTATTCAAAGAATGAAAAGCTTGAGAAGTGTAGTTTTTATTTTAGTAACATATGGGTCTTTGCCAAATTCATGTATAAGCTATACTATGTGATTTTAGTCTTTTTTTTTACATACTGGTTATTTATGTGTGAAGATAGTTAATTGTCAATGCAACTTGCTTTTGATGCTCACGGTGGAAAGAAGAGAAGTGATGAATCTTTTTATCATTCATCCTATTGAAGTGGAACGTATTATTGAAGAACTTGTTTGTGAAGTTTGCAAGAACTTGTTTTTCACCATGAAAAGTCATTTATTGCAAAAATCGCATTCTTAGTTCATTAGACATAGGGACTCTGAGTTGTCCACTCTTATGATAGCAGTTGGACCAGGAATTATTTATTGTTGGCTTGTTGCATGACACTGTTTGAAGATACCACTGTTGTTACATATGAAAGAATTGAAAAAAAAGTTTGGCCTACTGTCTGCCGAATTGTAGAAGGAGAGACCAAGGTGCTATATTCGTTATTTATTTATTCTGTGGACTAGCAAAAGTGTGTAGGCTTTAATGAACTACATTTATATTCTTCATATATCAGGTTTCTAAGCGGAGAAAATTGCAATGCAAAGATACCAGTAGCTCGGTAAAATATGTAAAAGTTGACAATTAAAGACAAATATTTCTTGCAGTGACAGAAGAGGTCAGTTTTTTTGTCAATTTTACTAGTATACATGATATTTTTCTATTTCTTTATTGCATGCCAGCCTGGAGGGGCTTGTTTTCATCTCTTATTTTGATTTATTCTTGTCATTGGTCAAAGTACATATTTCTTTCTTCTAGGTATGGGTAATCATTGTCAAGTTAGCTGGCATGTTATAAAATGGGCCAACTCTTTCTCACATGCTTCAGCATAAGCAGGTGCTTCTATTTCCAATGGTACTTTTGTCCTATGCATTGTGAACTTCCTGAACTTTCTATGCAGCCCACTATTGCATTGGAGATACTTCAGGTCTATCTTTGCTGCTTCAACAAAAGTACTGGGAATGTACCAGATTAAGGTATGTATTTTTGGTACCTATATGTCTACAATGGAGTAGATTTATGCCACTACAGAACCATTTTGAAAGATCATCAATGTTGCAAAGTCTATCATTTGGCTACCAAATTTCAATATCCAAAAGTAGAAACAATCAAATGGTTGGGTTGTGAAGAGTTTTTAAACTTCGAACCTAATCATGCTCTACCAAGTACCTGATAATGTCTATACTTCAACAATGAAGTCACTAATAGGCATGTTGATTATCTTTTGGATGACTAACCAACCTTTGGTTGTGATTGGGTTGTGGAGGGGGAGAGTGTGATGAAGTGGTACTTCGTTGCCGCATTGCTCACTCTCCTAACCAACTCACAAGTATGGAGAGAGCCAAGGTGGGTTTGACCAAATTGCTTCCTCATTCATCAGCCTTTTCATTTAAAGTGGATAACTAACAAATTGAAACCAAATAACTACCAATTGTAACATAAAAATCAGAAGAACATGTGTTATGCCTCCAGCAGTGCTTAAAAAAACTTGAATTTTCCTACAATGAATGGCCTTCTCATCTTTTGGCTGACCTTCTATTTAGGCTGGATGCTTGATGCATCTTTACACAATTTTCAAAGGTTAATTGCACAATATGTATGTTAAGTGAAGAATGAGCATGGTGCATGCATCTTCTTAATCAATTTAACTGATGTCATGCAACTGTTATGTCATGCACTCTGGCATTGGGATATTGGTTTCATATTGAGCCATGCATTATGTGATGTACCTAATCTATATCTGAGTGTGTCAATGCCCCTTAAAGCCACTACAGTGGTCCTGTAGGCTTCCTGATGTAAATTCATGTTTGGTTGCATAGGTTAGTGTCCATGGACATGATAGTTAATGCCAATTAGTGTATTGTAATACAAAGTGATGAAGTTGCCATTGTTGGATAGTGAGTATAGTGGAAAAATATGTTCATAACTTTTGTTTCAAATAGTTCTTAGAGCCAATCACTGCCACCTTTCTCCTATCGCTGACCTTTGCAGCACCTTGTTTGTCTTGCGGAATCCGTCTTGTCCCAACTTATAATTTTATGTTCCCCTAAATTCTATTTTTTACACAATCCAACAGTTATCTTTTCAATCTATTTTTTGTGTAAACAAAACCTTCTTCTATGCTATTATGTAAGAAGAATTTGTTGGAAACATGAGTTCCATGGAATTTGTAGATACTATAACACGTGACTTATGCGGGAGTAGTGTCTTTGCTTTTAGACCAAGAGGAAAGGTAGGCAATCAAAAATTTAAAGCCTGATTTTTTATATTGTGTAATATATGCTTTCTTTGACTAGGACCTATAAGTTGTCTTATTATTTATCATATTTTTTAAGATAAAAAATTGGCCCTACCAGTCATGCTGATTAGACATCAAATATTGCAAGCTTTCTACGGATCAAAGGTGCTTATGTAAAATACTACGAACAATATGTAACATTCATCTTCTTGGCACCTTGCTACTAAAATAGATGTCATCCGTTGGTGATATTTCTTACTACCAACCAACTGTTAAATACTACAATGCAATGTAGTGAAAGATATTATTATTATAGTGTTATTTAAATGTGTGATGTATAAAATAATAAAATTGATTTTGACGGTCATTTATTTTGGTACCTTATATGCATGGAGATCAGCCACATACATAATGAGGTACTTTGTTTGTCTTCTTTTTCTTCATCGTCATATAGTCATTGTAAAGTTTCACTACCATATCAAATATGTTGTAAATAAATTTTTAGTGAAATTATAAATTAATTGTAAAAATGTTGTTAGTACTTAAACTCAAACTCAAACTTAAAGTCTTAATCCCGAATGATTGGGGTTGGCTACATAGATTCGTCTTTTCCATTCTACAAGATCCTTAGCTACCTCCTTTCGATTGTCTTGCTCCTCCAAGTCATATTGGATTCACCTCCACCACATTAACTTAGGCCTACCTCTCCACTTCTTATGCTCCAGCAAAATCAAAGCCTTGACTTGTCTAACAGGTGTCTCAAGATGACATCACCTAATATGTCCAAACAAACAAAGTATTCCATCTTTTACTATATCCTCAATTCTCTCAACTCTTACTTTATCTCAAATGCACTTGTTACAGATTCTGTCTACCTATGTGTGACCACAAATCCACTATAGCATCCACATTTTATCTACAGTCAATATAGCAGTATGTTTTTTCTTAGTTGTTCAATATTTGCTGTCGTAAAACATGGCTGGTATTATTGTCGTGTGATAGAATGGTTCTTTCAATTCTTGAAGGAATTCATGATCACATAGAATCTATGTCGCCTACCTCTATTTCAATCATCTTACTTTAATCATATAGCTGACATCTTTTCCACATTCTTTGTCCATATCAAGATTAAATCTAAGTATTTAAATTGAGTACTCAATGCAAGGACCTTTCTATCTAAAGTTACTTTAACCTCATCAACTCTTGGGTTTTGCTAAATATGAAGTATATATACTCCGTCTTTGTCCTTAAACTTTTGAACCTCTTAGTTTCTAACTTATTCACCAACATTCAAGTTTCCTGTTAATGCCACCTCAAGTCTCATCAGTCAGAACAATATCATCTGTGAACATCATACACCAAGGTAAACTCAATTGTATATTCTTAGTTATTTCACTCATGACTAGGACATAAAGATATAGGGCTAAGAGTGGACCCTTGCTATACCCCAATTGACATTGAAAAGACTTCTGACTCCCCTCTTGGGGAGGAAACCTGGACAATCGCATCTTCATACATGTCTTCGATGATGTTAATGCACCAAATGTGTACCATTTTTTCTCAGCACCCACCAAAGAATCTCTTTTATGACTCGGTCATAGGCTTTTTCTAAAACAATAAAAACCATATACAAATCTCTTTTCAGGTCTATGTTTTTATACACTAAAGATCTTGCTAGAAAGATGGTCACTGTAGTAGATCGATCTACCCAGCATGAATTCAAATTGGTTTCTTGGGATCTTAGACACTTTCGAAGTCTTCTCTCCATAACCTTTTCCCATAGTTTTATATTTTGACACATGAGTTTGATACCTCTGTAGTTCTTACATTCTTATATATCCCCTTTTCCCATAAATAGCAAAATAATAATGTTCTTTCTTCATTTATTTGGCATCCTTTCAGAGGTAGCTATGTTATTAAAGAGAAGAGTAAACCACTCTACTCCTATCTCACCCAAACACTTCTAGACTTCAATAGAGATGTTATCGATACCACATGCTTTTGAGTTACTCATTCTTTTCGGTGCGGTGCACTTCTAAAGGAGTAATTTTTTGAGAGGAATCTACCTCATGCTCTCGATCCTTTTCCCACTACGCTATACTTTCCAAAACATGATCATTGAAGAGCGTCTCAAAATAAAGTTTTCATCATTCCTGGATGTCCTCATCTTGGTTAACACCTACCCCTTCCCATATTTAATACACTGAACCTATCCTAGGCCTCAAGATCTCTTCTCTCTTAACCTAGACAATCCATAAATATCTTTTTCATCTTTCTTTGTGCCCATTTTATCATATAACTTTCTACATTGTGACTCCTTAGCTCATCTAACTGCCATTTTTGACTCACTTTTAGATCTTTTATATTGTTCAAAGGCCTCATCGGTGTTGAATTGAACAACTTCTTAAACCACTTTCTCTCTTACTCTTCATTACTCTCTACACTTCATCACCACCACAATTCCTTCATAAATGGACCCTACCCAATAGACTTGCCAAGAACATTTTTTCTATTTCCTCAACCTTCGATGTCATATTAGCTCATATTGACTTGGCCTCTCCATTCAGGTCTCATTCATTAAGCTTGGAAGCCTCATTCCGAGATGTCTCATGCCTAATTCTTCTCATTTCATGCCATTTAATTTTAGGGGCATTCTACTACCACACTGTATGCGACTACCCTAGGACCTTAAAATCCAAGATTAGAAGTTTGTGTTGAGTTGTAAGCGCTTCACTCAGTATGATTTTGCAATCCTTACATAAAACTTGGCTCACCTTCTTAATAAAGATGAAGTCAATTTTACTGTTGCTCCTCCCACTCTTAAGCGTAATTAGGTGGGAGTCTCTTTTGATGAAGTGAGTGTTCATTATGATAAAGTTGTAGGTCACCACTAACTCCAAAATATTTTTTCCTCTTCATTTTGCTCTTAAAATTCAAAGCCCCCATGGACACTCTCAAATCCCCTTCTGTGGGACCCAACGTGCCCATTGAGATCATTACCAATCAGGATGCTCTCCTCATTAGGTATCCCTCACATGATACTATTCATATCCTCTCAAATTTGAACTTTCAGCTCACTATTGGTCCCTACTTATAGTGTATAATTACTTATTACATTGATTACATCTAAATGAGCAATCACCTTAACTAGAATGATCATATCCCCTACTCGAACCATAGACACCACCTTGTCCTTGATGATTATACAAAATTATTTCTACTCCATTTCTATCAGATGCCTACCTTGTGCACCAAAGTTTGAAACCCGACTTTCTCACCTCTTTGTCTTTCTACCCTTTTTATTTTGTTTCCTGAATGCATGCAATATTGATCTGACACCTCTCCATTTCGTCTACTAGCTCCATCAACTTACCTATAATGGTTCCTATATTCCAAGTATGCATATGTAACCTTGTTTTTGACTTAAACCGACTAGTGTAAGGGTTGCACACTCTCCTACTCTGATGGCTATGGGTGGTTAGGTTTGTCCCACCCTTCCTAATCCAACGCCCTCCCTTCCCTAGAAGCCCTCCCATAATAAACTCTCTACTTTGTGATCCAATCAAAGCTATGTGGGTGGGTCTCGCCCTAACCCAACTCATGGTACTCCTTATCCTCGAGCTCCCTCTGACATAAGAATAAATAAGGTTTGAATTCATGAAAATAAAATTGGCATTAGTTTTACACTGGTTGTCACTTACTGCAACCCTCTTCTTTTCTTATCTAGGTTGGAGGTTGACAATGGTAGGAAAACTAAATAATAAATAATAATAAATATATAATAAATACGAAGCTACTGGCACCTAGAAAAAAAACACATATAGAGCAAATGACTCAAAATGAATAGAAACAACTATGAGCAAGACTAAGAAAAAATAGTAACCAAGCTAAATGATTAAACTAAATTACTTTATGAAAATATAACAATAATGAATAAGCAACTTAAGAATAACATGTGAAGTAAATAACTACTTTTTAAACATATAAATCACCCTAATAAGTTAGCCACTTTTCAATTCAGCTAATTAGCATGGATAAAAAATTAAATATTTGAGAAAAATCTAATATTGAATTTTTACATGGATCAATTGTATTAAGATAAGAAAGAAATAATTTACTTACAAACAACACAATTGAATATATATTTATATATATATATAGACACACACAACCTGTTAAACTAAAGAGATAGAAACAACATCAAGTATAGTAAATGAGAGACAACTATTTAAGGATGCATGAAAGAGACAAATAAAAAATTTTATAATAAATCAACTGGAGCTAGATAAAATAGAGAGGTTGAAGGAATAGATCCTACTTAACCGGATATAATAGAGATTATGGCACAAAAATTAGCCAAATTGGTCGATTGAGGAAAATTGATGAGCTAACTTAATGATTGTCATACAAAACAAAGGTCAAAATCAACTATCGCCCCCATTCTCTCAACCTGATTTATTTTCTAGTCCCAAGGCCAAGTTATTTATTGCTCCCAAAACAAAAAGTCATGTAACTCTCGGCCCATATGTAGCTGTTATATTAAAAATATCAAATTTGCCCTGGACATGTAATAAAATAATATATTTTTTTTTATTTATTATTTATTAGTTATTTTATCATTATAAATTAATTATATAATTATAACCAAATTTTTTAAAATGTAAAATATGTAAAACTAATATACTAGTTAACAAAATATTTTTAAAATAGAAAGTAAATGATAAACAAAAAATGATAAAACTACTTATTATATTTTTTAAAATGGTCTATTAGATCTATATAAAAGTAAAATACAAGAAGATTTATCACATTTAATGTGATTTTCAATGGATTTGAAAATGCAGCTTTTATTTAGTTTCTAAGAAAATATTTTAATTAATACATATATTATTTTAATATAAAATATTTATAAATTTTACGTCATATTATCTTTTATAATATCTTTTGAAATATATCTTGAGAAATAATATTTTATTTAAAAAATATGTTATATACTTGAATGACAAATTCATGAAAACGCCAAAATCAAGATATTATGAAATACGTTGGACTGGGAACCAAATAGACGTCTGTCACGAGGGGTAATTGAAGGATAAATCGACAAATGGGATTGAAAGTTTTAAGGTAGACAGTTTTGGGAATATGAAATTACATTTTAGACGGTGGGACTGAAAAATAATTCTTGTATATATTTAGAACTGAAAATTGAAAACCCCAATACAAAATTATCTGTAGTGGGATTTGAACATGAGAAAACCGAAACAACTTCTCAAATCGTATGGATTAAAATACTTAAGAAGACCAAAATATGAAAAAACAAGTAAACAAAGGTGTGTGGTACGTCATCTTCTCGTTACGTAGACATACATGAACAACAAATTGTATGGAACCTTACCACGGAACATGCTTAAGAAGTCACAATATGACAACAAGAAATTGTACGGAAACTGACCATGAAAGTTTGTAGACAAACTAGAACAAGAAATATTATGGCAATCTCCAACGTTGCAATCTCGTTTTGTACACCAGGAACAATTTCATGAAACTATAACTTGTTATCCTTAGCAGCCGGGATACGATGCTATCAACAAAAAGAGCCTAGTATGAACATGAACAAATGTTCGGATCCGAGCAAAATAAAGACCAGACAGTCAGATCGAGAGTAAAGAACGGAACTAGCTTTGCACAAGCAATGACAACGGTGACGAAGGAGCATCTATGGCGATGGTAAATAACAATGTCACCGTCGCCCTTCGAGACCCAAACAGTGAACCCTACTGGAACCCCGGAGGACTGAAAGAACCTTAGAGAACCAAAGAAGAGCAGGGGACGTTGGGCTAAGTGTGATGATGAAGATGAAGGATGGAGCCGAAGTAGCTACGAACAAAACGTAGCTGCCTCTTATTTCTACGACCGGGTTGCTGTTGAAGACGTGCAACATGGCAAAGTTGCCAGGACCAGGAGACTGCGGATGGTGGGTGGTTGTGGCCGAGAAGCCGAGATGTGCAGTGTGCCTCGGTGAGTTGCCATCTTAGTCCGATTATATTAATGGGGTGTTTGGTTACATGATAATTTTTTGTACACTTTCATGATAAAAAATTGTATTAAAATAAAAAGTGAACCAACTCATAACATAAAATTATCATGTTTGGAGGGATGTGATTACAAAACAGAGTAATTACCACACATGACCAAACAAACTGGGGGACCACAAGAAAAAAGAAAAAGGTGAGACCCTCTTTTTTTGTTTAAGAATAAAATCACTTTTAAAATATAAAATTGTCATGATTACCAAACACCTCTTTTAACAAGTTTTTTTACAATTTTTTGAAAATTAAAACAAAAACCTTCATTATCATGCAACCAAACACCCCATAAGAGTTAGGAGAATTTAACAGAAGGTCCAGTTTACAAATGTCACTTTAACCAAAAGTTCAGTGTCTCTGAATTGTTTTAATAAAAAATCCAGTTTATGTAATTGTTATAGTTTCCACCCCAAAATAGATGAAAAGTGTTACACATAGAGTAACAAAAAGTCTTTTATACCCGTAAATAAAAGTTTGAATCGGTTGTTTGTATGAAAATATTGGTACGATGAAAATTTTAAAAATAAAAGCTATATATAGAAAAGAAGTGATACATCATTTTAACTAAAAAATTTGTTATTTATAATACATTTTACAAAATAAAAATTTAAGAAAGAAACTAAGTTTTTTATCTAGACAAAATTTTTTATGTATATAAAATTTTAAAAATTAAAAAATTAGAAAAATTAGAAGAAAAATAATTTTAACGTCTGCAAAAAGTTGCTTAATGTAAAAAAAAATTCACAAAAATTAATAATAAAAAGTTAGACACAACGACTGCTAGCCACAAACTTGTTAATGACTTCGAAGATATATTATAAAAAATATTATAAGGTTGGAATCATGTGTGTTCATAATTTTGCTAATTGAAGCACTATTGAAATATGCTTGTGATATCGTTGATGATATACACACTACCAAAAGATCACTCTTACCCTACTACAAAGACTGCGGGCCACAGCTTGTAACACAACAATTTAAGGGAGTCTTAACATATTCAAGTATCTTCTTATTACATGAAGGTAACTAAAAACCCAAATTCTATACAAACAGAGCACCTGTGACTACTCGCACGTCATTACTGAGACAACTTTTAGGATATTTTGCAGCAAATCCTATGCTTTTTTATTCAGAAAGCTCACCGGCAAGGTCTTCGGACGGATATCCGAGATTATCAGTAGTTATTGAATGATTGGGGAAAATGCACGCCCCTGAATAGGTGACAGCAAGGAGGAAGACGATCAGACATAAGCACCAGACGACCCACCGGGAAAGATGATGTCGTGAAGAATGTCATTGCTGAGGAAGAACGTTGCCGGGAATAACGTCGCCGTGAAGAACTCCGTCGCCAAGGAAGAATGCCGCCCCGTGCGAACTAGGGCTCGTGATCCACCACCGTGAGAACCACTCTGCCACTGCGATGGAGGGTTTGCAAACACGTCCACCACCAGTGGGAACTACTGGGAACAACTCCGTGCTCCGTCACCGCTAGGAACATCTCCACCACCGTCACCAAAGAAAAGGCCCCCATAGGCAAAAGGAGGGTTCGCGAGGGGAAACGAGGGTCCGCTGTGTCATGAGCATGTTCGGCTAGGACGTTTCTTACGTAGGCAGGGGTAGAATGAGGAAAAAGAAATACACAAATGATGAGTTCAAGGTGCCTCTAACGGAATAGGTTTTTCATTACAAGAATTTAATTGACTGAGTTTTTTATACACAATATTCGGTCAATGCGTTTTTTATTAAAATTATTTTAATAATTAAGCTCCTAATTAATTTTTCCTAATGGGGTGTTTGGTTACATTTTTTTATATGTTTTCACGACAAAAAATTATATTACAATACTAAATATAATAATTTTTCAAAGTGAAAACATGACAACGAAAGAGTTTGGCAAAATTATTTTAATTTTTAAAAATGATAATAGACTGTTTGGTACGACCAAGAGGAGGATGCATGGACTGTTCTTGCTCTTTTCAGGAAAGCAGTAGATCAAATTGTCACTCAATTTTCGATTGGAGTAAAAGGAGGGAGAAAGAACATCCAATTCTCGCTAGAGAACAGCCTCAATATCCCTTTAGAATCTTGATCGAAACTGTTAGATTTTTCTTTGGATGACAATAGAGTGATGTTCCGACCTCAATTTGCATATTGCTTCAATCTCCTGCTGTCTTTGGCTGCAGACGCAGACAGAGGATCTCCAAGTTCTACTGCGGCAAATCCAAATCATACGCAAGCTTGGTGGATACTTCATCCTCTTTTTCTGCGATGGACCTCGCAAAGCTGGGAAATGCGTACACCTGCAAGCTGAGGTAGAGCACCTCTGTTCGGATTGGCCTGAGGAATGGGAATCACTTCTTAAGATGCTGAGATTGACAGAGAAATGGGAAAGGATCACAGATCGGACGGATAAATTCAGGTGAAAAATATGCTAGGGATGCAAAGAGAATGGGTGATAGAGAAGATGATGTCATACGAGAGATGTCGAGGGAGTGACGCCGCCCCGCATCCGCTTGAGGGATCCCTCATTGATGGTCCCCTTATCTGACGGCGATTCCTTGCTACTTGAATAGCTCGGCACCAGCGGAGGCATTGCCCCTGCCGCCTCCATCGACCATGGCACCACCTGGTTGTCGGCGTTGAGATGTGCCATTGCTAACTCTTGAAGAAGGGGCGAAGAAGGGAAGATCGTCGCCGGGGAAGCAGTTGCGATGAGAGCTCGAAGGGGGCGAGGAGGAGCCACGTCCAGGAACCTATATTAAAAAGAGCTTGCAGAGGGGAATCGAGGCTTGAGCTATTTTTTAGGTTGCCGAGCCATCGAGTGTGGATCGCACTTTCAAAAAAAAAAGAGGTCTTGACCTTTTTTTTTAAGAGATCAACGAGAACGTGAAAATGTTTTTAAAATAAAAAATGAAAACAGTTGCCAAACATCTTTTAAATGTTACTTTCGTTACAATTTTTAAAAATAAAAATCCCACTTATCACGCAACCAAACACCCCATAAGAGTTATTCTTAGCTCATATCTTTTTGTTTTAATTATGAATAAAATAATTAAAAATATACAAGAGGATTTGTATTGATGTATAATGTCAGCAAATAATATTATTGTAATTGATAAGACTCGAGACAATATTAACAAAAAATTTAAACATTAGAGAACCGAGGTAGAAATAAATAAAGTATAGTTTTTTGTGTAACTTTAAAATAGCAGAAGAAATAATGTTTTACCATAACATTCAAGATATAGTTAAAAAAATTGGTGCAACTACAAATTAGTCATAAAAAATGTTTTGTTTGTAATATCAAATATGTAGTAAGTAGATTTTTGATGTAATGTTAAATTAATAATAAAATGATATTTTACTATGTCATCAAATATGTAGCAAAATATCAAAATGTAATTTTAAATACTATTTTTATTGTAAAAAATATTTATTGAACTTAAATTAAATTGTGATAGAACTTTACACATTGACTTGTAGCAAAATTATTTGTTACCGTATAAAATAATTCACTACTAAATTATGAGTTTTTATGATAATATTATTTAAGTAACTATCAACTTTTCTAGCAGTGAAAGAAGAGAAAGAGAAAAATCTACGTGGCTTCCCAACACGCATTGGCGACCGCTAACAATATTACATTTAAGATTAATGATGACAGCTTCAACTATCACCACTAACATTCGATCGTAGAGTAGCCGATTTTTTGCCGTTAATTAATATATTCTTTGTTGAGTTGAGATCACCTCAAGTGGGTTCCTGAGGGAGTCTCCTCAGGTCACTCACAAATAGGCATTTAAGACCCATCATGTTAATGTATTTAATAGTTGTCACGTCATATACATTCAATGTATTTTTGTGAGTGACCTGAGGGGACTTCCACAGGAGTCCACCTGAGACGATCTACTTAGAAAAAATCATCACCAGTGGATTGAACTTTCCTTCAAATTTGTTTTGAATGTTTTTTCCGGCTTCCATGGTGGGTCGTTGTCGCAAATATATATAAATATATATATAAGCCGTGTCAGTTACTTTACCGGGGCTCTTATTATATTTGGATTCGAATGTATTTTGTTTTAGTGATAGCACAGGGCAAACCACAGCGCAGATACCAAATATGAATCATAAACCTATCTTGCATTAAAACCTGTAGGGTCGCAGCTTCTTGGACGTTTCTACTAACGATCAAATCGTGAAAATCGACCAGAGCCCTTTAATAACGGAGAAGCGAAGAACGTGCACAACAAAAATTCCATGCAGGCTTCTGCGTCCACGTCTCAACGACGCTGCCGTTGGACCAGAGCTTTAGCGCTAATAATCCCCTCGAGCTAGGAGAGGAAAGACGTTCCACACACACCCCTCCCCTTGCGCGATACTTTCCGTTGTCTACGGAGAACTATGAACAACATTCCTTGCAAGTAGGCATGTAAATGTTTACATTTCAGTCTTATTAATTATTAATTTTTTTAAACAAGCATCCCGAAAATTTCGTTCTTCAAAACCTAGAAACAGCGCTTTTGAAAAGAACAATTAACCGACCTAAAAAATCTCTATGTTTTGCTATAATTTGCATACGTACCACAAATAGAATTATAACTATATTTAGTGTAACTACAACGGCCTTCCAAATAAGGTAAAGGTACGATAATTTTGACTTGTTCTTAAGATCCACCCGCGAAGAGACCGACGACGGTATATAACCTAACAGCCGGTATTCAGAAATCGAACCCAAGGCTTAGCCTGGTGGCCTAGCTACGTCGACGCCGCGCACACCACAACAGATCTCTTTCTTTCCTTCCCTCTTCGCGCCCTTCTAGCTAGCAAGCAAATAATCCCCTTCGGAGAAGGCAAATGGAGGGCGCAACGGCAAGAGCTCTCCTCCTCGTTGTGATCGCAGCTCTGTTGCTCCCTTCTTCACCTGTAAGAGCATCTGGTGGGGTTTCGGCCGCATCCAGCGACAACACGGAGTTCATCCGCCGTCGGTGTTCCGCGACCCGCTATCCCACGCTGTGTTTTAAATCCCTCCAAGGCTACGCCGCCGCCGTCTCCCAGGACCCCATCCGCCTAGCGGTGGTCGCTACCAACGTCAGCCTGGCCTCCGTCCGCTCCGTCTCCTCCCATGTCACCTCCCTCCTTCGAAGCGCAGCGGCCGGCCAGAAGCTGGACTCGAGAACGGTCTCCGCGCTGCGCGACTGCGAGGAGACGTTGGGCAGTGCGGTGGACCTGACGAAGCAGTCGTTAGCCGAGCTCGGGAGTGTCCCGACGGCGACGGGCACAGAGGTCGCGTGGCTCGTGAGCAACGTGCAGACATGGATGAGCGCCTCCATCACCGACGAGGGCACCTGCGCGGATGGCTTCGCCGATGTGAAATCCAGCTCGCTGGTGGGGAAGGACGTTTCCCAAAGGGTGGGACTGGCGGAGGAGTATACCAGCAACGCGCTGGCACTCGTCAACAGCCTACAGCTTGGAACGAGGAGCTGATGCCCGGCGCTTCCCCGTCCACTCATATATTCTACGCGTCGTCGAAGTTTGGATGGAATTCAACTGCCGTTGTTGATTACCTAAACTTGTTTAGCTAATTATGTGCAACTATCTTAAGTGTGTTAGAGACAGCTCACAATACATTTGTTCAAGTTCTGAATAAAACTTCACTTTACTATTATCAAAACTCGTGTTTCTAACAGCACAGTATTGGGTACGTCTGTCACCGTTAATTTAATATTCGTTATGGATATAAATTATAAAGTATGAGGTATTAGTTTTAAATTCAAATATATAATATAAACAAACACTAATGGCGCTTCAAGTTGTCACAACAAAGTCAAATTTTGTCACCAAAATGATTTTACGACAGTTATTAGTGGCAACGTTGATGATATTAGTGATGGCCAAAAGTTATCACAAATAAATTTGACGCTAATGATATTAGTGAATGTTTAAAAAAAAGTTGTCTTGAACAAGGGTACCTCAGGCGGTTAACAGCCATCTAAAAAAATTGGTATAACGACAACTTAAAATTATTACTTATAACATGTTAGTGGAGATGTCCATAGTCTTTGCCAAAATGCTTTCAAGGCATTATCTATGTCTATGGCGATGACCGAAATTCATCCCCAATACATTAATTAGAGATGATTTTTGTGGAGTCACTGCCATAGATTTACAGAATGTCCTTCAGCCACTACATTTTTCAAGGGTGTTGTGATTGATTCTTCGATGACTTAAAGTCATTGCATGTATTTATCAATGATAGCTTCAACCCATTGCTAATAATTAATTGGCAACAACTTTTGAAGAGCTGTAAACTTACAAAATCCCCCGATCACATTTTTAGGGGGCATTCTGATTGATTTGTTGCAACCCACTCAGTGATGGCTTAAGTCGTCACCAAAAGTTCTTGATCAAAAAAATAGATTGTTAATAATATCAAAATATATGTTTACTACGTGGATTATACAAAGACCTTCATCCAACTATATATTCATAATCTGATCTATACAATCAAATACACCCGTATATTCATTCAAAAAAGAAAGACTTACTCAATGTATTATAATATTTTTATCTAAGAAAACACAAAAAGGACATTGTTCTACCCATCTAGAGATCTTTGAGTTGACTCAAATATATAAAGAGACAAATGAATCCACTGCTTAGAGTAACAATGATTGTCATCAAATGATGATAAATATTTAAATTATCTTTATCAATGGCTAGTTTTGATTTCATATATCAATTGGCAATGCATTTACACCTTTTTAAGATAATATTTGTTAGTTGATGAATGTCTCTTAATCAGAGAAATCTGATGGTGGGAATCCTTAATTGTGACTGTTTAATATCGTTGCAAGTAATGTTACTGGCGACTACTTAGGCCGTCACTAGTAAACTATTTGCGACAGCGATAAGTCATCGTAAGTAGCATTTGTAGTGATAGCTAATCATTAACTATATAGTCAATACTATTGGTGACAAGGTTATTTAGGATGGATTTGTGACAGGTGATAAGAGGTTGCCAATAGACAATAGCGATGGCTTTTTTGCTTGTTGTCAATGGCTTTCAACCGTCACCATTAGCCTTTTTTCTTATCGTGACAATCGTACATAACTCCTATTTGATAACATTATTAGATATATCTATCACTGTCTATCTTAAAATTGATATTGATAATGTTTAGTTAATAATATTAATTCTAAAGTTTGCATTGAAAATGGAATGCCATGTAGTACATTGTTAACTTGTTTCAATTTTGATATTTATATATTTTGAACTTTTAGAAATATCAATACCAATATTAATATTGTATCACTTTTGAAACTTTAACTAAATAGGTTATTAAGCATACCACACTATCATAGGTTATTAGGTACTTTATCACTATATAACAGCTAAAAGCCAGAAATTGAACTAAAGCTTAGCACACTAGCATTCATCGACCCTGCGCACACCACAATAGCTCTCTTTATTTCCTTCTTCGTGTCCTTCTCGCTAGCTAACTCCTCTCAGAGAAGGCAAATGGAGGTGGCAACTGCAAGAGCCCTCCTCGTTGTGTCACAACCCTGTTGGTGTATTCTTTATCAGTAAGGGCATCTGGTGGAGTTTTGGCCACCTCCAACAATGACATGGAGTTCATCTGCCGGCGGTGTTCCTCAACATGTTATCCCTCTTTGTCTTATAACTCCCTCCAAGGTCACTCCCAAGACACAATTCACATAGTGGGTTTTTATTTTAAACATAGGCAAAAAAAAATTGTGGGATCTTTGGTTTTATGGTTAACAAACATGCTTGATTCAACCAATAAAACAAACTGGCCCTAGGGTTTGATTCGATTTGATTTTTTTTGAATTATTGATCTGCCAATCAAACCATTTCTAGCAACACATAACGGTACCATGCAAACATGTCTACCACTATTAATTAAAACTTTATTTTGATATAAAACATCAATTGTTTACACTACAGGAAATAAGGTCATTAGCGACGGCTGACCGCTGTCGGCACAAATACAAAAGCCGTCGCCATAAGGCAATAGCGACGGCTTTTCCGCCGTCGCAATCCTGTCGCAAATAAGCCCGTCGCCAATTTTAATGGCGACGGCTAATGATAAGCCGTCGCTTTTAGTATTATTTGCGACGATTAACGCCGTCGCAATTAAGTTATTAGAGACGGCTGAAACCGTCCCTCATAAAGTTTTTAGCGACGGCACTAAGCCGTCGCAAATAAATTTAAACCCGTAATAGACATTAGCGACGGCTTAGAGCCGTCGCTAATACCCAATTTACAGCCCCGGCAACACCCGCGGGGGTGCATTTTCTGGTTTTGGGACGGCTTAGAGCCGTCGCTAATACCCAATTTACAGCCCCGGCAGCACCCGCGGGGGTGCATTTTCTGGTTTTGCGACGGCTTAGATCCGTCGCTAATACCCAATTTACAGCCCCGACAATACCCGCGGGGGTGCATTTTCTGGTTTTGCGACGGCTTAGAGCCGTCGCTAATACCCAATTTACAGCCCCGACAACACCCGCGGGGGTGCATTTTCTGGTTTTGGGACGGCTTAGAGCCGTCGCTAATACCCAATTTACAGCCCCGGCAGCACCCGCGGGGGTGCATTTTACGGTTTTGCGATGGCTTAGAGCCGTCGCCATTACATACACAGTCGTCGCTTAAAGTTAATAATAGCGACGGCTAAGGGAGCCGTCGCTAAAACCCATTTTTGGCCCCGTCAACGCCCGCCGGGGTGCATTTTCTGGTTTTGAGACGGCTTTGAGCCGTCCCTATTACATGAATAGCCGTCGCTTAAACGAACTTTAGGGACGGCTGAGAGGAGCCGTCGCAAATAACTTACAGTTTTAAAAAAAAAAAAATTTTCACACAATTGTATTCTCGTAGCAAGACCTACATACACAAATAATTTGTCGGTTTGCCCGATCGAAGCCATTAACATTCATTCATACATAATAAACACTGACATTCTTTAATAAGAAAAGTTCATATTTATAAAACGTATCATTACACAACAACTATCTCAAATACAAAGAAATAATAAAATAGAGAGTAAACTCTCTCACTCATCCTCCCCAAAAGAACGCTCATCGTCTTCTGCATCCTCGTCATCGTCCTCCTCCTCCTCGTCTCCCCGTGCACCTCTATAGCCTTGGGTTGGCCTCGAACTAGACGGATCTGCAGGTGGGAGCCTACTGTTTAATTGGGCTAACATTTCTTGTGTTAGCCGTGTCATCGACTCTTGAAACTGTTGACGTTGGGCGTCCAGTTGTTGTTGGAGTGAGTCGATCATCGAGTTTTGTTTCTCGATTTGTGTAGCTTGAGCATCGACTTTGTCCACCAACTCCTGGTAGCCCGGACCCGCAGAGGTACTCGCACCTCCACTGCATACACCATACCAGGTGTTGCGGGTCTGTCCTCTCCCCCCACATCGGATCCGTCCCGGCCTGTCTCTGCCGAACACGGTGATGAATGCATCCTCAGCAGAGAATGGTTGCTCGGAATTCCGAGCATCTGATTCCTCTGACTGGGGGGCATTCATCAACTGGCGCATCTCATCCTATATAATGTAAATATAAAGTCAGTTGTTATATGAAATAAAAATTGTCTAATGTTGATACAAACAAACATATTGCGTACCATAACTTGACGACTTTCCTCGTTGCACCATACGAGGGATCCATCCTCTGCCTCTTTCGTTTGGGTCATCTCGAAGACCTCTGGACGGGTAGGACGACGCCCTTCTTTGTTTGTCTGTTAAAAGAAAACATTATGAACACATTAGTACTATTATCGAGATATACAATAGTGAATAATAAAAAAACATTATAAACTTACAAAATCAATCTGCAGCTGATGAATGTTGGTTCTACCTCACCTATAAGGCATGCTCAAATTAGCCCTGTTTGTTTTATTCCTTTGGCTAAGTGCCTACAAACAAGTTCATAACACATTAGTTTTGTTAAGACAAGCTAATAAAATGAGTTATCAAATGTGGATTACTTTTAAATTAAATAAATTATTTACCTTATTGTCGTCCCTCTGCCATATCTCACACATATGACGCCACTGGTCCGGATCGCATTGTGGAGGCACAACGACAAGTGCCTCCTCCAGTGAGCGTCCTGTAAAATACTGTACGCCAAAATTGTATTAGTTACAGTACATAATCGTTTACTAAAAAAATAAATATGAAATTTTTACCTTCTTCTTAAGATGACCCCTTTGTTTTCTTTGCATCTCTCCCATATGCCTTAAAATTTCCGCATCTATGGATGGAGACCGCTCAAATGTAAAATGTTGCTACAGGAAAAATACATAGATTAGTAATTTTAAAGTGAAAAAAAACAAATAAGCTCAAGTACTTTTATTTACCTCGAGGTCTCTAAATATCGCCTCCTTCTTGTCATCTGGAAGGGTCATGTAATCCTGTTGCCATAAGTTACAATGTACCCTGTTGCAAACTCCAAGATATGAGGTGAACTCCTGGCCATTCGGGCCTACACCCGATCCTCCAATGACCCGGACGTTCAAGGTCTCCCCAGGCGCTAATGTCCGCACATTATACGCCTTTGCAGGACCTCTCCCACGTCTAGCAACTGTAGCTGCATGCCAAAAATTTTAACACATTTAAAAATTGATATTTATAAATCTACAAAATATAAAAAATTGATATTTACCGGAGGCGGAAGAAGATGGACAGTCTGTAGGGGCGTCGTCGTAGTAGGGCGAGTGTCAACCGCCCGGGATGGTCCACCTGATGGCATTGCATCCTGGGTAGGCTGAGATGGGCCCTGAGAACCACCGGCCTGATCGGTGGATCCACCGGCTGTCCCACTCCTCGATGTACGTCGACTCTTGCTAAATTTCTTCATCTGCAATATAATCTTTAAAATTGCAATCCGGCCTCGGGGTGGGGTGTTATGCATTTTTCCAAGCTAACCGGCCGGTTTGCCCGATCCAAGCCGGAATCCGGCTTCGATCGGGCAATCCGGCCTTCGGGTGGGGTGTTATGCATTTTTCCAAGCTATCCGGCCAGTTTCCCCGATCCAAGCCGGAATCCGGCTTCGATCGGGCAATCCGGCCTTCGGGTGGGGTGTTATGCATTTTTCCAAGCTATCCGGCCGGTTTGCCCAATCCAAGCCGGAATCCGGCTTCGATCGGGCAAACCGGCCTCGGGTTGGGGTGTTATGCATTTTTCCAAGCTATCCGGCCGGTTTCCCCGATCCAAGCCGGAATCCGGCTTCGATCGGGCAATCCGGCCTTCGGGTGGGGTGTTATGCATTTTTCCAAGCTATCCGGCCGGTTTGCCCGATCCAAGCCGGAATCCGGCTTCGATCGGGCAATCCGGCCTTCGGGTGGGGTTGCCCGATCCAAGCCGGAATCCGGCTTCGATCGGGCAATCCGGCCTTCGGGTGGGGTGTTATGCATTTTTCCAAGCTATCCGGCCGGTTTGCCCGATCCAAGCCGGAATCCGGCTTCGATCGGGCAAACCGGCCTCGGGTTGGGGTGTTATGCATTTTTCCAAGCTATCCGGCCGGTTTCCCCGATCCAAGCCGGAATCCGGCTTCGATCGGGCAATCCGGCCTTCGGGTGGGGTGTTATGCATTTTTCCAAGCTATCCGGCCGGTTTGCCCGATCCAAGCCGGAATCCGGCTTCGATCGGGCAATCCGGCCTTCGGGTGGGGTGTTATGCATTTTTCCAAGCTATCCGGCCGGTTTGCCCGGTCCAAGTATACATCGATATCATTTCCGGGGGCTCTTGGACCCGGTATTAGACATGAAATCATCGTGTTAGCCGCTTTCATACACATCCATGGTGGTAAGTTATAAACCAATGTAACTATAGGCCACACACTATACTTTGAAGACATGTTGCCAAATGGGTTAAAACCATCGGCGGCCAATCCAAGCCGAATGTTGCGTTTTTCTGATGCAAAATCCGGATAAAGTTCATTCACTCTTTTCCAAGCGGGGGAATCTGCTGGATGACGCATTTCACCTCTCGATATATACGAACGTTGCTCACTATGCCATGACATCCACCTAGCAGTGTTTGTTGATATAAACAAACGCTGCATCCTATCTTTTAAAGGGAAGTAGTGTAATATCTTCCATGCCACCTTCTTACTCTTATGTTGTTGATCATCTTTGTATCTGGGAGACTCACAATGTGGACAACTAATTCTATGTGCATTCTCTTTCCAAAAGAGAACACAATCGTTCTTACATGCATCTATCTTTTCATAACTAAGTCCTAAGTCCTTAACAATCTTCTTAAGTTCATACCAAGTGTTAGGAACACTTGCATCCTTCGGTAATACATCCTTAAATAAAGACAATATACTACTCATGCATTTTCCAGTCAAACCATTTACTGACTTCAACTGAATCAACTTTAAAATAAATTTTAACTTAGATATTTCTGTGCATCCTTCATATAGTGGTGCTTCTGCATCTCTTAATAGCAAGAAATGCTTGTGTGTTTCTATACTTGGTTCGCTTTCATGATGTATAGATGCTCGTTGAATATTTTGAATGTCTTCAAGCATTTCTATTACATCGTCATTTAAATTCTCATGTTGTGCTTCATCTAATCGAACTTCATTAACGATACTTAAACTAGGTTCAATTTCTCCGTGACTTATCCACGTTCGATAATTGGACCATATGCCATCACATATTAGATGTTCTTTAACTACATCTCTTTTTAAAGTAAATGTGTTACAACACCGTCTACATGGACATTGAATCAAAGTTTTGTCTAATCCATGTCTAAATCGAGTCCTACATTCATCGTAAGCATAATCTAAAAATTCTTCTACTCCTTGAAGATACCTAGGACTTAATCTGTTAGGAATATCTATCCAAGACTTATCTAAGCTCATCGTCATGTGTTAATATAAATAAAGATATATATGCACAAAAATAAACAATGAGATAAGAAAGTCTCGAAACAAAATAAACACAAACCAAACCACCTCCAAGAGAAGAAAGTCTCGAACGAGAATGTCGTTTGAAACTACCTGAAATAAGAATTAAAGCCGTCATAAGATAAACATATTAATGACATTGAGTTTCATTAAAAAATTCTTATAAATTTTTTATCTTCTACTCTTGTTAAAGAAAAATCCAACTACGTAATAATATGTAACATAATATGTATTTATAATAATATATATTTATAATTGATGTAATATATATATATATATTTAAATGTAACATAATATGTAAATAAAGTGGGTCAAATTTTGACAAATTGGGTCAACTAGTTTACCGGTTCGGTTCGGTTTGGGGAGGTGCCGAACCAAACTAAATCGATAAAAAGTTATCGGTTCGATTTGGTTCAAAAAACCAAATAGATAACTTATCAAACCGAATCAAACTATATACATATTATTTTTCTTAATAATAATGTAATGTTTTAAACAATTCGATCCAAGCAGTTCGGTCCGGTTTCATTCGATTTGTGAGCCTTCCGAATCGATGAAATCGAAACGAGGTTCACACCGAGCCGAAGAAGCCGGATCGTTTAGCTATACGAGTGATCTTTTTAATTCATGCTGACGTATAATTTAAAGAAATCAGCATAATCTAATTATAAAAGACTTAATACACTACAATACGGCTATTTTTCTAAACAATTTATTACACTAAAATGCTTTCTACTTAATTTGGCATATATCATGATTTCCTAAAAAAATTACATGGTCTCAAAACACACGAGTGCTAGATGATTGACCACACAACTAACCCTAGCCGATATGAAATGAAAGATTTATCAATAAACATCCACTTTTCATAAGACTTTAAAAAAAATTCAAATAGAAACTAATGAATAAAATAATTTCAGTTAAAATATACCTTGGAGGATAATGCCCGGACGGATGTAGCGAGGGGAGGGCGCCGGCAGACCGGCGGCGGCGCAACAAGGCGGCGGCGCCGGCGCAAGGAGGCGGCCGCGGCGGCGCAAGGAGCGGCGCGGCGGCGGCGGCGGCGGCGCCGCGGCGGCGGCGGCGCGTCGAGAGCAAGCGGGGGGGGGGGGGGGAAGAGGGAAGGTGCCGACGGGGTTTTGTAAACCCCTAATGTATTGGCGACGGGCCGGCCGTCGCATTTGTACGTTTAAGTACAACGGCGACGGCTCGGGCCGTCGCGAATTAGTCGACCGTTGAACGGGCGAAAAATTTTATTGCGACGGCTTCGAGCCGTCGCTATTAACTAAGTTGGCGACGGCTATCGGTAGCCGTCGCCATTAACCCGGACCGATGGGTGTTCCGGGTGCATTTTCTGGTTTGGCGACGGCTTAGGCCGTCTCTAATAAGCGATATTGCGACGGTCTCATAGAGCCGTCGCTTATATCTTTGTATTTGTCGACGGCTTTAATAGGGACGGCTTAAGCCGTCGCAATTAACTCTTATAGAGACAGCTTAATAAAGCCGTCGCCATTAAACCGTCCCTAATAACTTTATTTCTTGTAGTGTTAACTATTGACTTCAATTTTGAAATTGACTTCTATTACTGACATTTATAGATATATGCTACCGTACATGGCTATGATACCTAACGCCCTGTTTGGTAACACTATTAAGTACCTCTATCACTCTCAATTTTAAAATTGATATTGATAGGAACCATTAAGAGGTGTTTGATTAATTGTATCAATTTTAAAATTTGTAATGCAAACAAAGCATATTATGTAATACAAGTGCCCACTTGTATTACTTTTGATATTGATACTCCAACATTTGAAAATATTAATATTAATATTGATATAGTACCAAAAATGAAACTCTAATCAAACAGGACATAAACCTATAAAACTATCATTTTTTATGGCATGTGATACTAAAAGTGTAGGAATCATGAATAACTATAAAAAGGTGGGAGACAACAATACAAATGCCTACCTATGTTTGTAAAAGAAAGAATCTTGTTTAGAAATATATTTTTTATAATAATTGTCAAACACTATTGTTAACCAATTTTATTACAAAACAAAATATTTATAGAAAAAAATTTATTTTTTTGCAATCAAACATCTCATTTTTTATGGGTTGTTTGGTGGCATTAATTTGTATGCATTTTCATGAATTTTTTTGTTGAAGTGAAATCTTAGATGGCTTAACACATTGAATTATCATGTCAGATGACAAAAAATTTTGGGACAATGTACAACCATTAGAGGCGGGGACAACAATGAAAAAAAGAAGAAAACTCTTATTTTTTGTGTATAAGAAATAAATATATGTGACTATAGTTTTAATGATTCTCACGCACCTTTTTTAACAAGTTAGGTAAAAATTTATTTTTATAGCAAAAACTTAATTAATAACACTCCATCATCGTTTGCTATTTCGTTGAACTATGAACTATGAACTATGAACTATCAACATCGATTCCTCTTTGGGGGCCATTCTACAATCCCCGCGAAGGAGAAGGAGAATCTCTTCTCTTGTATCGTGGCTTGCATTGCTCAACGGTTGATGACAAGTGACATGGCCTGACAATAACGGATGCTTATGCGACTGTCCACCTTCACAATCCACCTGAGCTACTAAAGACATGGCGGGTTCAAGTCTGGCCCATGAACACAAATGTTTTTATTTTTTTGAAGTGTGGTGTAATTTGCTTCTAAGGGCCGAGTAGACGGCTTTGCCCACCTCTCCGTCAGCATCACATTTAAACCTCAGTTTTTTATGGTTGCGGGTCTGACCGTTTTAATGTTGTCAGTCTCAACTTTGCCTTAAATACTCGCCAACAGCAAAGAGTAGTAGAACATAAAAAAAAAACAAGAAAAGAGTACCAGAGAACAAAGAGAAGTCTCCAAAATGAGACGTGGGGAGGACTGCATAGAATCTTGTTAACCCAACAGAATGTCACACCTGGGATGTTGACCAAAGGAATAGCTCAATAGCACATTGGTCAGGAGAGTTTTAAGAACTTCACAATTTCTTACTTATTTTAAAACCACCAAATATTTTTTAACAAATAAAAGGTAACAATAATAAAGAAAACGTGTTGAACATTTATGGGGTGTTTGGTTGCATGATAATTTTTTGTACACTTTCATGATAAAAAATTGTATTAAAATAAAAAGTGAACCAACTCATGACATAAAATTATCATGTTTGGAGGGATGTGATTACAAAAAAGAGTAACCACCGCACATGACCAAATAAAGTGGGGGACCACAAGAAAAAAGAAAGAGGTGAGATCCTCTTTTTTTGTTTAAGAAGAAAATCACTTTCAAAACATAAAATTGTCATGGTTGTCAAACACCTCTTTTAACAAGTTTTCTTACAATTTTTAAAAATTAAAATAAAAACCTCAATTATCATGCAACCAAACACCCCATTAGTTTATATCGTGCTCTAACTCAAACTCAACTCGAATCATAACCTCATAATTTGAGATATGCTATATAGATTCTCTTTCTCTGCTAAATTGATTGTGAGTTATTTTTTAAAGATATTTAAGTCAACCAAATCATATTGGGTTACCCTTATTCATGTTAACTTAAGTATACCATGATATTTTTTTTTTTATTATTTGCATTTCTTTTGTAACTAGAGCATCCTTAGGTCTAAATTTAACCTATCTAGATCATCTCAATCTTCTTTCTTTTAATATGCTTACAATTGCCGCTACCCCCACATTATATCCAAGATTATATCCAAGATATTTATTTCTTATTCTATCTAATTTAGTACGATGATTTATCTATCTTAACATTTTTATTTCAGTAACATTTATTTTGGAGACATAAATTTTATATTTCTCTAACAATTGCTATCAATCAACTCAAGATACCTGTATTACTTATATTGAAACCTGTAATCTTTAAAGTGTCTCTCAATTACTCTAGCTTCTTATTCACTCATTGTGTTGCATCTATCTATACGCTATCATTTGCAAGCATCATATGTCGTGGTATATCATCTTGTTTAGCTTTTGTTAGTTCATCCATAACTAATGAAAAAAAGGGAAAAAATTATTGAAATCTTTGATGTAATATAGTTGAAATAAGAAAATTTCTTCTTTCTCCGTAAACATGTGTATGATAGAGGTTACTTCATCATACACATATTTTATCACTTGTGTATGTCTATCCAACACCCACTACAAAACATCTCTTTAAAATCCTCTTGTAAGTCTTTTCCAACTCAATAAACACTCCATGTAAATCTTTCCTTATATGTCAATATTTTACTATTAGAGCTCTAATAATAAAATTAGTTTTAATTGTAGATAGATATTGGTTAGCTAAAATATTTGCATGATTTCTTAATCATTGCTTAATAACTCATTCTTATAATTTCATAATACAACTCAAAGATTGATTTCTATATAATTTATTTATTTTTATTAAAAATTGCAATGATGATACTCTTTCTTCACTTATTCAATATTTTTATATCTTTATATTTTATTAAAAAGTTGAATTCATCATTCCACCCTGAATTTTTCTAAACATTTTTTATATTTTAATAAGGTTGTTATCCAAGCCATGTGCCATACTTATTTTTATCTTATTTTATGTTTATATAACTTCTAAAATTTTAATTCTTCTAGTGTAATTTATGTTAAACTTTGTTACGTTCATTATGCCTTTGTTGTTTATTGCAAAGTTGTCATTAGAAAAAGTATCAAAATAACTTTTTAAATTTTATTTAAACACATCATCTTTGATTAGAATTTTTTTTCTTTATCCATGATATATCTCACTTGATTAAGATCTTATGACCTTATTAATATATCTCTCATTTCTTAGAATCTATAAATATTTTTTTATTTAGTTCCAAGTTTCTCATACATTGGTTTAAAAACCTCGTCTCTTACTTATTTAATAATTTTTTTACTTTTTTGTATTATCTTATATTATTTATTAACTTATTTATTATGACAATTATAAACAATTTTTATACAATTATTTCTTATTATTTTTTTCCTTTTGTACTTCATATGTTAAGTCACCTTTTTAGGTGGACCATGTCCTTTATACTCTCCAAGTACTTTTTTTTTTTTGCTAATCATTAGCCATTTTCATCTACATAATATTAGCTACTACATATGACTTCTAAGCGTTATCTTAAGTTCAATCTTAATTACTTTTTATTTCATCCCATTTAATTCTTCTTATTTTATTTTGTAAGATTACTTTTTAAATATGTTTCTTTGCCTTTTGATCTTAACATCTAAAATCATTAACCTATGTTAGCTTATTAAAATTTCACTTGGAATAACTTCACAATCCTTTCAAAGAGCCTAATTAGTGTTTCTTGTAAGTATGAAATCGATTTGACTTTTATTATGTCTACTTTTAAACATTATTATCATTAAGAGATAGTTTCTTTAGTAAAATAAGAATGTATTAGTGAAAGATGATAGGCCATAAGAAAAAAGTTAAGATATTTTTTCTATTTATTTGAATTACTGTATGTAAAATATCTATGAAGTTTTTCATATCCATGATATACACTACCAACATGTCTATGGAGATACCTTTCAATAAATATATTCTTTTTTCATGGTATACTTTACATAAGATCATCCCTATTATCTCAAAACTTTTCTTTAATTTTACTTTTTAATCCAATTTATTGAGCATACGACCATATACACTAACTAAATTAATTACCTCTCTTTCAATAATTACTTTTACCATAATAATCATACCTTTTACTCTTTTCTCTATTGTTACTATATCAATCAATGTCCTATCGATAATGACACATACTCCATTTATGCTTTTATATTTTCTTACGTACCATAATTTATAGCCTCACCTACTTCCTTACATTTCTTCTTTATCCATTGAATTGATATTAAATAAAAAATAAAAATATATTTTGGTTTAAATATTTACTTTGTGATATTTATATTATCTATAGGTAAATTTTGTGAATTACATCTTGGATGAAGTCTCATCACATTCTTCCAAATCGATACATAATATAGTAAAATTGAGATTTTGGTCAATGTTATGCTATTATATGTAAGGAATTGATCTATGGCAGCAGAAATATTTAATTTTTAAAAAACATGTGGTCTTGGTTTTCATTGAGACATAATGAAGTATCTAAGAACCAAATTTGAAGAACAAAAATTGTACATCCCTTACACTGGACTCGAGAACTTTTCTCAAACAAAACTCCAACATGCAAGTAATACATATGTATGATTTACAATGCAAATCATATTTGTTATGATTCAACATTTATTAAAATATCTCATTCAATATAAATAACACTTTTTAATTACAAACTCTTATTGCATGCGTATATTGTAATGAAATCCTTGATTATATTCAATTATGATTGAATCATAATGTGATCTAAATGTTCATAGTCATAAGATCTTTGAAATGAGATATCAAAGATTCAGATTGACTATTGTATGTAACGTCTTTACATATGATGAGGATAATCGATATCATTGGTCATTAGTGTGGAGACACTGAGATACATAATCAAGTGCTCATTATAGAAATGAGTTCACTAAACTCATCAAATTAGAAACCTTGAATTGTATCTTACTTAACTATTTATTATGATTTTCAATCATCACGGTAACATGGTTGAACATTTAACTTGAGTCACCAATGATTATCTTATCAGGCGTATGTTGTATTTTGACTATTGACTTATGGATTACCGATATAATGATCTAGTATAATTAATGTATTAGGTACAAAAAAAAAACTCGGTGGAGACAAATAAGTAGACAATAAGAGATCGTTTACCCTCAGTAAGTGAGATAAAGAATGCCTATGAGAAAGTACTATAAATCCTTGGCTAGGATATAGAGAATAATTCAAAAAAAGTTTCCCAATTGATTTGATTCCAAGTACATGATCCTAGAATGTCGGTATACAAAGGGATTGAAAGTTGATATTATATCCCTATCCCATCAAGGCATTAAATGAATGTTGGTTTATATCCATGCGGTAACTGACGATAAAAATGCTAAATAGATATAAGACCATCCTAAAAGTCATTTGAGATCATAGGATGTAGTTTGTATCCTTTATGATTGGATAGCTATTTAATATGTTATTTGATAATATATTTAATTTAAATTAAGTCATTATTTTAATTAGGATTTAACCAAATGATCTATTAAGCTTAGTGAGTCACACATATTAGGACTGATCCATAAGTACGAGGCATAATGTTATTTATAGAAATTTTAAGTTTTTATGAGAAATTCCAATTTCTCTATTAATATATGTGAATTTGACCAAACCCTATCAGGACAATGAGCAAATTTCATGTCCATCTCTCTCTCTATCTCTTTATCTCTATTTATCTATCTATCTATCTATTTGTGTCTGTCTAGAGCACAAGTTTTATGTTGAAGCTCCATCTGAGATGAGTTGGATGGCTTCACATGAAGATAACCCATCTGTAGAAGACATTCATATGAATACTACAAAAGGCTGTGCACTTGGACAACTTTAAGGCCCTGTTTGGTATGGGGATAACCTAGGATAAACTTGGTTTATCCCAAATCCCTTGTTTGGTACACACAAAAAAATGAATTTAACCTGGATTAAGTTAATCCAGGTTATCCCCAAAATTAAGGATAAGTACAGGGATAAATCATCCCACCTAATACTTGGGATATCTTACTCCCAAAATGATATTTTGAGGATACGTGCGGGAAGGGGGTGCCGCGGGGGGGGGGGGGGCGCTCCGGGGAGGGGGGTGAAGGGGGCGCCGCGGGGGAGCTCCGGGGGGTGAAGGGGTGCGCCGCGGGAGGGAGCTCCGGGGAGGGGGTGAAGGGGGTGCCGCGGGGGGGGGGGGGGGGGAGCTCGGGGAGGGGGGTGAAGGGGGTTGTCGCGGGGGGAGGGGGAGCTCCGGGGGGTGAAGGGGGCGCTGCGGGAGGGAGCTCGGGGAGGGGGGTGAAGGGGGGTGCCGCGGGGGCGCTCGGGGAGGGGGGTGAAGGGGGGCGCCGCGGGGGGAGCTCCGGGGAGGGGGGTGAAGGGGGTTGCCGCGGGGGGGAGGGGGAGCTCGGGGGGGCGGGGGGTGAAGGGGCGCCGCGGGAGGGAGCTCGGGGAGGGGGTGAAGGGGGGTGCCGCGGGGGGAGCTCGGGGAGGGGGGTGAAGGGGGGCGCCGCGGGGGGAGCTCCGGGGAGGGGGGTGAAGGGGGTTGCCGCGGGGGGAGCTCCCGGGGAGGGGGGTGAAGGGGGCGCCGCGGGGGGGGGGGGGGGCTGCGGGGAGGGGGGTGAAGGGGGTTGCCGCGGGGGGGGGGGGGGGGGGGGGGAGCTACGGGGAGGGGGGTGAAGGGGGTTGCCGCGGGGGGAGGGGGGAGCTCGGGGAGGGGGGGGTGAAGGGGGTGCCGCGGGGGAAGTGGCGTCCGCCGGGGAGGAAGGGGGTGCCGCGGGGGGAGTGGCGTCCGCCGGGGAGAGCAGGGTGCCGGGAAGGAAGGGGGGTGCCGCGGGGAGAGCGGCGTCCACCGAGGGGGTGCCGCGGGGGGAGCGGCGTCCGCAGGGGAGGAGGGGCGGGGCCTCTATCCGCCGGGGAGGAGGGGGAAGCGGCGTCCGCCCGCCGGGAGGGGGGATTATATTTTTTTTGATTAAGTCAATTTAAACAATTTGGTTTGGTTCAGTTTAAATCGGTTTAGATATTTTTTAAATCGAATCAAACCGAAAGGGTCCCAAACCGAACCGAATGAGTTGGTTCGATTTGGTTTCTCAGTTTGAACTGTTTTGTGCCCACCCCTAGTCGGAAAGAAGGGGCGGGGAGCGGCTCCACAGGAATCACCGTCCGTCTCCGTCCGCCGGGTTTTGTCCGGAGGGAGGGCGAGCTCCGTCCGAGTTTAAACTTATTTATATATATATATTTAAATAATATTTTAAATTTATTATATAAATGTGTAAATAAGTTAAGATATTTATGAATTTTTTATGAATAATAAAATAAAATAATATAAAAAATAATGATAAAAATATAAAAATTTAAAGTTATCCTCGAATTTATTGTTAACATACCAAACATAGGATAGGATTATCCCTAAACCTATCCTAAGTTAAACCAAACGTAATAGGGATAGGGTTAACCACAAGGATTGGTTTATCCCTATCCCCATCAAACTTATCCCGATACCAAACGACGCCTAAGAGAATAGAGTATCCTATGTTCATTCTTTTCTGATCTTGGATATTGGTAGAATCCCAAAAGGTATTTTCGAATCCAATGCTCAATTTTTGTTGTTTGGTACCAATTGAGAATACGATCTAGAAATCGAAAGGAATTATTGCTTCTATTCCATCAACCTTTGTAAAAAGATTCCTTACAATGGCATCAAAACTAGGTTGAAGTTTTGGTCAAAATTGATATTGAATCGACATTATGTTATGTATTTTATGCTTTTCTAAAATTGTATGAACCTCATTTTCCATGGAGAAACCATAAATTGTATGTGATGCAGTTTTAAAATTGGTTGGCTCTAATAAAATATCATGAAAAAGGCTTTTAGATGATGTTTTATGATCATATTATGGATCACTTGATCTTCTGTATCAAAGGTGAAGTTTTGATCTGTTTTGCATCATCTGGTCAAAACTAAAAATTCCGATTTAACTCCTTAATGTCGATGTTGGAGGTCATTTCATGGCGTAACGATGTATAAAATTGGATTTTCTATCATTTTCATAACTTTTTCGACATCAAATAGTGGAAGAGGTAGCATATTAGCGCTTTTTCTGTGACAGCCTACTCGGTGATGGTCCATTATTTTTACTTTCGCAAGCTATTCCTGCAACATTTTTATATTAAAGTAAATGATTTGGATTACCAAAAGGTTCATGATTAATTTTTCATTTTTTGATATTTTTCCAAAGTGGTAAAATATAATTTTGGAAGGTGCTACTTATCAGGCGAAGAGGAAATGCTTATTAGGTCCATCATAGCGGTGTAAACAGAATATGATACTTCGATATTTTGATTCAGTTCCGTTAAAAATTAACAAGTTTAGAATTTGTTTTTGTATCCTATAAGCTATCGAAATCAAAATCAGATATTCAGATAACTTATCAAAATCGGAGTAAAAATTAGTTGATTCTGTTTATGTTAATTCAATTTTGATAAAAAAGTAAGTATATATAAATAAAATTAAATAAAATAAAGTTAAAAATTATAATATATGATATATAAATTGATAAAATGATAAAAGTATAGTTTCAAAGAAATTATATTAAATTATAGTAATTATATGTAAATTATTAACTCATTTTTGAATAAAAATTACTATTTATTATGTAATTCAAAAATTATTAGATTTAGTTCTGATTATGATAACAAAATCAGAATTAGATTGAAATTGGAACACAGTGATTTTAAAATTATCAGAATCAAAATCAGAACCTCTTAGCCCTTATTAAAATTGGAATCGAATTCTGACAATTTGGTTACCCAATCTAACCCATTTATAGCCCTAGTCCATCAGGACCCATAAGGAGACTGTCGCACATATCTAGACTAGTCAAATTACGTGCTATTTTGAGTGGTATGTTATATATTGATTAAATACAAAAGTTAAAAATAAAATAAGATATGTTAACATAAAATTAAATATTTATTAACATTTATTTATTCTGATTGTGTATACATATGATACGATAAAAATTATTTTTAAAATTTTATTTGAAATATATCAAATAAAATATAATTTATTCTGAGAAGTTGTCCTTATCAAAAGTAATCACACTGTATAAAGAAAATTCTCAATTTCAAATCTCTTTTTAAATCACAACCTGCGAGTATCCTTGGAATCCGGAGGGAGGATGGAGGTCCAATGAAGAATCATAAGGGAAATGATAATAATTAGTAGGACGACAAACAGTATAATTCAATTACAAAGTAATGCAAAATTAAACACACTTATAACATAAAATCGATTGTTTTGGGAAATTAAACAAGATATTTTATTTAAGAAGTGCTATCTCTTCCATCTCTCCCTAGAGACTAAAAAATCCAAAGATGTAACTAACAATACGAGGATACAAATTTATTTGAAAATTGAATTTGAGATAATTGGTATGGATCAAAATATAAAAAATAAAATTTACTTGAGTTTTAAATGGAGGTGAAAGATAAATCCTTAACAAGATTTGTGAGAGATTTAGCACCGGTGGACTCGGCGACGAAAGAGATGCCGACTTAGACAAGGACACAGGAAAAAGAGGTGTTAGCAAGGAGCACACAAACTTTAAAAGCATAAAAGTCACTTATGAAAAGCTTAATACAAAGAGATTGATGATTTTTCCGAAGATCTTGATTGAAAGTGCCATTCATCATTGAAAGTAAGTTTTGTAGCTGCGTTTTTTTATCTATACAGTTAGAACACAAAAAGAAATTTGGGCTTCTCTAAACCATTCAGAACAACAACCACATAAAAGTTTACCGGAGATGCTAGAGTTGAAATAATTTTGTATGATGTTCATGGTGTATCTGCAAAATTGATAAGCAATTAAAGATGAGCTCTTAATTTCTTCTTAAAACAAAAAGGATGAAATGAATTGAATTTTAGATAGGAGATTATGTGTGTGTATATATAGATATGGGTTGGGTGGGCTCAATAGTGGGGGAGATCAGCAGGCGGAGGGAGGAACTTCTGGTGGAGAAGAGCTCTGTCCAGCACCACCATTCAGACTTGTTTTATGGACATATTTGGTACCTACCATAGGTTGTTTTTAAAGCACTTGAATGACTTAACCTGGGATGTAGAGGGGCTATAAACAAGACCTGGCTATAGGGGCATTTAAACTTGTATATGGGTTTGTTTTGGGACTTGTATTTAGGTTGATACGCAGGGGTTGTTTTGGGACATGAATATAGAGTATTTCAGATATGAAAATTGGGAGTTTTCAGACTTGTACTGGGACTGCACAGAGGGCATATTGATGGGCTTTTGCATGGCCAATTTGAGGGTTATGTGCAGGGGCATGGGTCCTAACCTGACATCTTTCCATGGGGGACTCAAAACTGAAGTGTGCAGATTTAAGGGTATGCATATGAACAAGGTTTGGATGACTAAACAGGGGTCTTTTAATCAATCATATGCGCAGCGCAATAAGACATAGGAATAAGACTGTCAGCCCATAGGAATTAAGATGCTGAAAGAAAATCAGATCAATCAAGCTTCAAAAACATTTCGAGTAATGTTTTTTCAAAAAAAAAAGGGCAATCAAATCCACATCATTCAAACAAATCTAAAATCTATATAGAATTAACATATTTCAAAAAATATGGAATCTGTGAACAAGCTTTAAATTTGCAAATAGAAACCTAAAATCTGAAAATTCACTACATTATCAAGCAAGCTTAAAGCAGTGTCAATTAAATTCTCAAGATAATAAATTTTAATGAACAACTAACTTAAAACAAACCTGAAATACATGCAATCTAAAATATTAAAATCCTAAAATCCGTAGAGGCCACATAAACCCAAATTGAGTCATTCAAATCGAAGATATCGAGAGACCAAGTTAAATTAACTTAAATCAAACTTCAAGTGATGTTAAGGTCTTAAACAAATTTTAAAATCTGATCCTAATAATATACATTCACATCAAAAATCTCAATTAAAGATGCAACATTCTTGAGTAACATCAAAGGTCCTATCATGTATGCGCTTCAAATATCTATGCTTAAATTTTGGTATATTCATTTTATATCATACTTTAATAAAAATATAGCATTTTCATTTACACAAAATACAATCATAAAATAAATTTATAAAATAATAGAATACAATGTTAATTTTATCTTAAAATATAGATAAAATAAACGGTCAAATATGAGGTTTTGATAATTGTTACGTAATAAAATTTGTAAAAGGGTGATTAACGATCATTATAAAATAATTTATATCATCTCTGGTAAGTGCAAGAGTAGTTGTATATTGTTATATTATGTAGGTTATGATTGCATATTATCTAAATAAAATACATAAAACAACACTGTAATGGAACTCGAAGCCCTTGTTGTGTTACGGTCAAAATTGAGGGATCCAATGGTCAAATTTGATGGTCAAAATTGTTGAAAGATAAACAGAGTTAATAAGAATAGGGAGCTAGAACATAGATAGAAGAAAATGCAGGCAAAAATTTTGTCCGAGAAATATACTTGCTCGGAGATTGGAGACCTGAGATATGTACCTTTCTTCCTTCTTCAACAACTATGTAAAAAGAAAACGTCTGATAATCCATTAGATTAAGAAGAGGATAAACCTATACAATTGATAAATTAAAAACAATAAAATCGTAGAACAGAATTGAGAGGATTGGCATGGAAGCATAAAGCTCTTATCACATGTAAGGATGTTTGAGAATAGGAAAAGACGTCCTGCTCATCATATTTTGGTCCTGAACTAAACCAATATTGTTTTCTATATCGGTTGGTTTTTATTATCAACTATGTCTAGAGCTGTAAATGGGTTCAACGAACCTGATAACCCGACCTGTATCTAAAGGACATATCAGGTTTCCAGGACCTAACAGGGAATCCGATAGCTTATTTTTCGGGTTCGACAATGGCTGGTAACCCGAAATAGGATTTTCGGAATTCAAAAACTGTTTTCGAGTTGCCCGAAATAAACTTTGAAAGCTGTTTCAGAATCAATGTTCTTTGCGGCGGCAGAAGCGAACGGGGCCAGCGGCAACCCTTCAATTGCTGGGAAACATGCCAGTAGGGGGATCAAAGGGGGCTGAGCACCGGAGGCGACACAGGCAGCTGGATCGGCTCTGGTGGCACACGATTTCTGCGGAGATGGAGTGATTAGTATGCATGGCAAGAGAGGAGAGCTCGGTGTTTCAGCTATTGCTTCTCCGTCTACTTTCAGTTGACCGCAACGACGCCCTTCTCCTCTCCATTTCTTGGAAAAAGCTAGGATGTTGCAGTCATCTCCCACGATGCCTGGGTAGCAGAAGATAGGGATTCATGGTGGAGGAGACAAGCAACCGAGCGGGATGTCAGGCAGAGGCACGCACGGTGATGTCGGGCTGAGGCGTGCACGGATACCAGGCGGGAAGAGGGCTTTTCGTGGAGCAGGGCGGGACGTTGTGTAGCGCGGTGATCGCAGCGGTGTGCCCCTTCTGTAGAGGCTTGGATGGCAAGCCATGAAACGTGAAGTTCACAAGCACTTCGACGGTACAGGCTATCGGGTAAATCTGAATCCGAAATGTCTAGAATGAATCCGAATCCGAACGTCATGGTATTTATAGATTTCAGTTTTGATTCGGATCAAACTTATCGGATCCAGGTTTGGATCTTCAAGAACCCGACCCGAACCTGACCCATTGACAGGTCTAACTATGTCAGTGTGCCTACTTCTTAAAGGAAAAATTGTTTCATTGTTGACTCGTCTTTAGACTTATGTGCGCAAAAAAATTTTATATAACTTTTGTAATAGTCTTTTTTGATAGAATGATTACTTGTTGGATACAGCACATCCTGCCCAATCTAACAACAAAATTATATTATTTATGTATATTCCACCTTTAGCATGTTCTTCACAGTTGATGCCTCAATTTTACTATAGGAAGACTAAAGGGAAAAGACTAACGAATTTATGTTTACTACTAATGTGCCTTTGCCGTAAGAAGAGTTGTACCATGCTTGGCAGACCAAGTCCAAAGAAGATGAAGAGTGGACTTGCGGTTACGGAAGAAAAATGAGATGGATGAAGAGTTGTACCATGTTTGGGAGACCAAGTCCAAATAACACGAATAGTAGCTTGCGGTTACAGAAGAAAAAAGTAGAATGACTTGGATGCATCTTGAGATGGCTGCCTCCTCTCAACCAATGACCGGTAGCACTCCAGTCCTTGTGAAACCCAACGTACATTGTACCTAGTGGAGAGTTAGGCCTCGTCACCAGCTAATTTTCGAAAAAGAAATCAGAGCATCAAGAATACGAATACGATCTTCTCATCGCTGAAAGTTGGAAACAAAACATATGGTGGTTAATTAGTCGCTTGCCCTCAACTTGTTCTACTCACTCGGTCGATTGCCATCTATGCAGTAGGTGAACGGCGACTGCGCAGTGAAGAGAGACGGCATGCAGGTGCTCCTTCCCCTTCTTGTAGAAGAGAGGATGAGAGAGGGGCATTACAGGGGCATTGGTGATGTTTTAGCACCGCGTGGGAGCTTAAGCAAAAAAGGTCAACGACGGCGGCATTTTTCTCGCACGCAAGTGAGTGAGAGATATAGATAGAAACAGAAAGGGATAGGTGGAATTAAGGCGGAGGAGGCACGAGAGAGAGGGCTAGGTGGTTCCGTAAACAAAGGGGAAGAGCAAGAGTCCAAGGAGGGACGGAATCCCACGGAGGCTACGGACGGCGGCAAAATAGGAGAGATAGCGCATGTAAAGAAAGTGATGTAGGTAGACGTGAAAACGGGTAGGTGCTTGTCGACGAAAAAGCTACTCACACTTCTAATAGATAGTATGATTTTAAGATTCAAATCAATGCCGCGTAATACCTAAGTTGACCATGCCTAACGATCTGTGCGCAACATCTCTTGCAAACGCACTCGAGTTCACGTGTAAACATCTATGTTGATTTTGATCAACTTTGCTATGCTTAGTGATGATGATATGTATACATAAATGTTGATTTTAAAAAATAAAATTTGTAAACATTTCATACAATTCAAAAAAATTAATAAAATTAATTTTATGTAATAGATTATTAAAGTGTTTAATGATATGTTAGGAGGTTATAAATATTGTTGTCGTAGATTTATTCTTAGTTAATTTTTTAAATTGTTTTGATTACTTAACTAATGAAATCATTGTCTAAATTAGTTTTGTAAAATATGATTTTGCATAAAGATAATTATAACATTAATTTTGACACATGTACAATTTTGGAAATGTATGGAATTTTTAAATTATAATTGTATGGTATAAAAGTTATATTATATAATTATCACATATTTGTACTATATACATGTGATATTTGATGGTGTGAATGCATGAAAATCATAAACTAAAGTGTATTATTATCATATAATGGTATTTAAATGTTGTGGACGTTTATTGGGACCTACATGCCTCCTCCTGTTTCTTATCAATTTTGATTTTGTATTTTACCTCTCTTTATTAACTTATTCTTCTTGATTAAAACTAAGTTTTCTTATTGAAATATGTATATTTGTGGATATGTGTACCCTTAAAGAGCATGTAGTGACAAGAAGCTGATTCGTGGAGGATGAAAGAGCGAGACCACTTAAAGAAGTATTTTTCGGCAAATGGAGCACATCTACATTGGTGTCTAACGCTAGCTCCTTTTAGGCGCACATGATCTAGCTCCGATGTTGCATAATTAATTAGGGTTAAAGTTCATGATCATCCATTTAATTTCATGTATATGTGATATGTGGTTGTGTACTATTTATTATATATTTGATGTATGATCTTCCAAAAGTATACATGTATAAATAGCACATATATTGATGAGACTAAAATAAAATCTCTCATTGTTTGATTAAGTTGATTAATGTGAGTCACTAAGAATGACCTTATGTAACCTTCCGTTGTTATAGTCTCAAGAAGCCAAATTTAAATTGGATTGGTTTGTTGTGTTGCCACAGAATTCATTCAACAATAGATTGATGATTATGGACAAGACATTTGCCAAACTTTGGGGTGAACAATTGGCATGACGTTGTTTTGTTACCACAATGGCTATGTTAAGAATCTATTTTCACTATGTAACGAGAAGGGTTGACCTAACTAGAGTATTTGATTTGTTGTGTTGCCTCAAGGTCATTACTTAGAGGCTAAATATGACTCACAATTGTAATGGTTTCAATTGGAAAAAGTTGCCTAATGATTAAGTATTGGGGGATTTGTTGAGTTGTTACAAATTCATCACCGTAAAATCAATATAATCTTAGTCCACACTATAATGTCATTGTGATACCTCATCATTGAATAATGACAGTTATGCAAATTCATTAAAAGTTAGTGAGAGTATAAATTAGGATAAAAATGACATCTTAATTTTTTAAACGAATACCTACAATTTTATCTTATTGAAATTATATCTTCGATTGTAGAATTAGATAATAAACTACTAGTTACATAGTTGTTGGCTCCAAATTTTTTTGTACAGCTCACTCAATTCAAATTTGAGCAATGTAGAAGTTAGTCTAGAAATCTGACCTAGATTCAATAAAATAAGGACTAGATGGTTCAAACAAGCTGTGAAAATACCTTGGCATAGCTTAATAGGCTCCAAATTTCCAAAATAATGAGTTCATTGCATAGCCCTAGTCAAGAGCTTTTCAATGGCGGCCAAAACATAAAAAATAGACATTGGAAGGCCAAAATGACCATTTTGCACTCAACACTTTGGGACAAGTTTGGACTCTATCGTAAAGATCTATCTTCACCACATTGTCGGTACAAGATAGAGATGTACAACACTCAAAATGGATCGAAAATACAACCACAAATTGGGAAGTTATTTCAAAAAGATCAAATATGGGCAAAAGTTCACACTTTGTCACCTCAAGGGCATGATGGTCCAGACAATTTCCAGATCAGCTTACAGGCGAAATATTTCAATTTTCCAGTCCATGACTTTAGTTTTAGGAGTATTTGATAGAAATATATGCCTACAAGCCAATCATATATGATATGATTCGATATTTCTAGAAATATATCATTCAAATAATTAGGCAAATCTTCATTATAAGCTCTTTTTAGATGTAAATATCATAATGAAGTTCTTAATCAAATGCAATGATGATTAAATCATGATGATATCATAATAATGAGATTGATGATTGAGAGGTATTTGATCTAAATGTTCCTAATCAAAGGATACTTGAGATGGGACATCAAAAATCCAAATAGACTAGTGTATGTGTTGTCTTCTCATGTGATGAGGATGACTGATCTCATTGGTCATTAGTGTGGAGACACTGAGATACACATACAGGTGCTCATTAGTTGAATGAGTTCACTGAACTAACCGAATTAGAAACTCTGAATGGTATCTTACTGAACCGTCAATCAGGATTTTCTATCATCACAGTTGCATGGTTGGACCTTTGACCTGAGTCACCAAAGATGTCTTGTTATGTGGAACTTGTGCTTTGACCATTGACTTATGGATCACCATTTACATGGTCCAGTATAGTGATAGATCAGGTACAAGGAAAACCCGATAGAGGCAATTGAGCAGATGACAAGGAATCATCCACTTTCGATAAGTGACAGTGAATGTCCTATGGAATAGTACTCCAAATCCCTAGCCAGGGTAGTTAGGATAATTGGAAAATGAGTTTTTCAATTGATCTGATTCTAAGTACACGATCCTATAGAGTCAGTACATTAAGGAGTTGACAATCGATGCCATACTCCTTTCTGACTGGGACATTGGATGGATGAGAGTTTATATCCAAGTGGTAACTGATGATGGGAAGGCTCAATGAAGATAAAATTATCTCCATAGCCATTTGGGATCATGGGATGTGGTCTGCACCCTTTATGATCGGTAGGCCGATTAATCTCTTATCGGATAACAAATTTATAAATTAAATAGAATTATTATATTTTATTTATGCCTCAACCAAATAGGCTATTGGGCCTAGAGGGTCACACACATAAGGACTTATCCATAAGAACAGAGGCAAGGGCATAATTCAAAGAGATTTTGGGTTTTTATGAAAAATTCTAAATTCTCTATAAATACTAACGGTTTCAGCCAAACTTTATCAAGCCAAGGGTGAAAATCATGTCCATAGCCTTCTCCCTCCCTCCTCTCCCAAGAAGGCGTACATGGGAGTTGGAGCTCCATTCAGGAATAGTTCTCGAGGTCGACGCGAAGGGAGAATCTGCTATGGATGAAGTTCGTGTGGATATTGTTGGAGACCAGACACTTGAACAGTTTAAAGAGCTTGATAATCTTATCTTCTTGTTCTCCATGGGATCATATGAATCTCTGTCAGGTATATTCGAACCCGATTTGATTGGTTTTCAATTTGTTGTTCGGTTCCAATTAAGACATATTATAAAGGAACCTAAAGAAATCGTCGCTTTCACTGCACCAAATTTTTATAAACGATTTCTTACAATGGTATCAGAGTGCTGTTCAAGTCTCGGTCAAAGCTGACGTCGAATCAATATTATTTCATGTAATTTATGTGTTTTCAAATCTGTGCAAACGTCTGTTTTGTCGAGGCCACCATAATCTGTATGTGAGTCAGATAAAAGATTGGTTGGCTTCTCTAGAATCTCATGATATAGGGCTTCCGACACTACAAACCATTTGAAGTTTAAATCTTTGTAGAGTTTGGGAGAAGCCCCAAAATTTGGCATTTTTATCATGCCCAAACCGTGGCCCGAAATTGGGGATTTTCTGAAATCTTCATCCAAGGATAAAATTGAGACCTGAAAAAGATTTTAGGAGATGAGTGATGTGAGTAACTAACCTTTCTTTATGATATTCAGCTTTGATCAGCGGAGGAGAAAGAGAATTTGAGAATTTCCAACAAACTAGGGTTCTACTGGTCTAGCGACGCCAGCCTATTTTTCCCTAATTTTACGTCATTGGAGAATTTTTTCTTTGAAAGGATATATACGTATTTGGAAACGTCATTTGATGAGGATTCCATATTATATTTTTTGAGAATTTTTAACATCCGAGATAAGGAGTTATCCTCATTGCAAAATGGTGATTTCTGATATTGAATCTAGATGACTGCCAACTCTTCTTGCTCATTTTACAGTCCGTTGCGATTTTTTTCGGAGATTGTAAGCACCCGAAACGGGATATCCGTAGATCTCCCCTTTTCCGGCCCCTACGCTTGCTTTGGGGTCTTGGTGGATGGGATGTTAGTGGTTGTGGTCGCCAGGAGCCAGAGGCCCCAAAATATAATAGAATGAAAAGAAATGAAATGGAGAATGAAAGTGACCGTCGTACCTTTGGAAGCGGGGAGATTGTTGGGTTCCGACTTCTCTTTCGGCCGGCCGAAAGAAGAGAGCTTAGTGAGTCCTTCGTCTTTGATCCGGTTGAAGCTCCCCCTCGGCCGGATTTACCTACAAATGTCCATATGAAAACATAGAAACAAGTGAAAAGATCATTAGTTCTTGTGACAGTGTAGAATCATGCTCAAATTCAAATGTAAACATGAAAGAGGGAAGGAACTGACCGGATTGGGACTAAATCCCAACCCCTATTTAGAAGGTTTAAATATGCATGAAAATGCAAATGAGTGGCTTAATGCATGCTAAATAACATGTTAATGAAAGTTAAAATGAAAGGGGGGAGTAAAAGATCGACCGGAAAGGTAAATAAACTCAAAAAAAATGCAAAACAGGGTATGCCCCTGCTAGTGCCCCATATATGGGGCGCCTTCTACAGGTGTCCCCTTGATGGGGCGCGTTGCCCAAAGTCAAAGCGCCCTATTTATGGGGCACCAGGGACTGGTTTCAGCAGATTTTCTTCCCTTCTTCGCGGTGTCGCCTCGGAGTGTAGGAAGACCTCCAAGATGAAAGAAGGACTTCTTCAAGCAGCCAATACTCAAGTGAAGCTAATGGAAGAGTGTTTTGGCACTAGATGTAAGGGAAATGGAGAGTAGATGCCCTCAAAGTCGGAGAAAAATCATATTTCTGAAGAAGGAAAGTACAGGTTTTTGGGGTTTTTGGGAGAGGGTTTTGGAACGGTTTGAGAGCTTGGAGAGGGGTTGTAAGGCCTTGGGAGTGTTGTGGTGGATGAGAGGGTTTGGGGGACGCCCTTGGTGTGTCCTCAAGCCTCCAAATGGGGGTCCTTTTATAGGCAAGAAGCGGGCAACTTTATCTGCAGAACTGTCCCATCGATCTGTCTAGTCAGTCAGACCAGGTGCAGGTGCCCTATAAGTAGGGCGTCTGGTGCCCTATATACAGGGCGCCAGGTTCCCTATATACAGGGCGTCTGGTGCCCTATATACAGGGTGCCAGGTGCCCTATATATAGGGCGCTTTTACCCTGGTCAATGCCTATTGATCCTATTAGCATGGGAGAAAGGGATGTGAGTTCAACCTTCTTCTTCTTCGGCCGGCCGATGAAGAAGAGTCCACAACCAATGCTAGCTTGATCAACCTGTGCAACTAGAACAATAAACCAAGTGAAAGAAACTGATTAGAACTACGGGAAGTGTAGAAACTATAGAAGAAGAGATGAAACAAAGGAGCAATTGGAATAGAACTCACCGGATTGGGGCGAGCCCTAACTCCCTTTTTGTGTTTTTTTAATTATGTAAAAATGATGCAAATGAAGTAAAAATTGTTCTAAGACAGTAAATAAACTGAATGAAACTTTGATATAATTTTACATATAATTACTAAAATTTGATATAATTTTTTAAAACTTTATTTTTATCATTTTATCATTTTATATATTATATTTTATAATTTATTTAAATTCATTTTATTTACATATAATATTTTTTATTGAAATCAAATTAACAAAAACAGAATCAACTCATTCTGATTCCGATAAGCTACCAGAATATTTAATTCCGATTCCAATAGCTCATAAGATATAAAAACAAGTTCCAAACTCATTAATTTTTATCGAAATTGAATCAAAATATCAGAATATTGGATTTCGTTTACACCCCTAGTTTGACATGATAAACTCTAAGATAAGTTTCTTACCTATGTGGTGTGGAGTTGATCTCTTTAAAGTGATATCTTTATAGACTTCCTGAGAGATAAAAAGAACACATGAGTAGAGCCCTTATGCTTTTGTCATAGGGTCTATCATGTATGTGATGCTACGTATATGATGTGATTAATGTTGCAAGTGTTATGAGCATTCATCAAGAAGATTCAGGTGAGGGTTTGACATGATAAACTCCAAGATAGGTTTCTTACCTATGTGGTGTGGAGTTGATCTCTGTAAAGTGTTATCTTTGTAGACTTCTTGAAAAATAAAGAGATCACATAAATAGAGCCCTTATGCCTTTGTCATAGGGTCTATTATTTATATGATGCTACGTACATGATGTGATTAATGCTCTAAGTGTTATGAGCATTCATCAAGAAGATCCAAGTGAGAGTCATTGGATAGTTTAGAGATATATCATTTGGTACTTGAGAAGCACTGAGAATGTATCTCTATACACTGGAGGATCTAAAAATTTTTAGAATTTATTTTATGAGTTATTAAAGTGTTTAATAACTTATTAAATAGATTTTTACTATTTTGTCATTGAATTATATTATTTTTATTTTAAAATTGTTTTAAGTTCAAAATTAATGAAATTAATTATTATATAAGTTCTCATTGTAATTGAGACAAGATCAACATAAACACGTAGGAATCATGCTTCCATTGCATAAAATTTTATAGGATGAATTCTTACAATAGTATCAAAGCTAAGTTCTAGTCTTGATCGAAACCAACATCAAATTGGCATTATTTTATGTATTTTATGTGTTTTTGAATTTGTGCATGTCTACTTTTTCGAGGCCATCATAATCTGTATATGATTCATATTAGATTTTGGTTGACACTGGTAGAAACTAGTGATATAAGGCATAGGACTTTCCAATTCCATAAACCATTTAAATTTTGGACCTCTGTTGAGTCTAGAAGAAGCCTCAAAATTTGGTAATTCTATCATGCCAAAACAATCACCCGGATTTGAGAATTTTGAAAAATCTTTATTTTTGGAGGGAATTGAAGCCTTTTGAAGGCTGTGGATGATAGATAATATGATTAGCTGACATTTTTCTATGATGTTGTGCTTCTAACAGTGGCGGAGGAAGAGGATTTCAATCTCTTCCGACTATCTAGGGTTCTACAGGGCCACAAAGGTTCTTCCTTATTTTCCATTGAACAAAATTATTTTAGAAAAGTATATGTACATATTTGGAATCCAAATTTGATGAAGATTCTATTTTTATTTTTTGGGAATTTTTAGAGCTATAGATAAGGAGTTATCTTTTATAAATATGGGTGCCCCTTTACACTATTACAACGGTGCCACCCTCTCTTCCTTTCTTTTTTTCAAACAATTGAAATTTTTTATGAAGATAAGGTTGGTTGTTTCAAAATCTTCATAAGATGAGAATTTAAATGCATATTTTTAACAATTTTTCCAACCTCTAGACAAGGAGATATGGACCCTAAAAGTTGCAACTGTAGTGCTCCTCCGTGGCACCTTATCGAGTCGAGAATACTATCCTCCTGGATCCATCGGGGTCCGTTAAGAATGGATCCAGTGATGGGTGCAACCATGGCCACATACAACAGCAGTGCAGTGTGGGTGCGAGATGGGCACATGTGATGGCACATGGCATCATAGCCAGGCGACACTCACGAGTGACGCAAGGTGCTGAAAGTTTTTTTGTAATTTTTAAATAGTTTAAAATTTAAAAAATTAAAAAAACAAAAAATTGATAAAATTTTTAAAATATTATTTTATAGTTTAAAATAAAAAAAATAAAAAAATTGATAAATTTTTAAAATATTATTTTATAGTTTAAAAGTGTTTAATGGCTTATTAGATGATATTAAGCTCTATTGACTTATATTCACTCATAATTAAGTTTTAAACTTAGTTTAAAGTCACACTAATAAAGACAATTTTGAAATCTTCTGAAGTTTTGAGATTGAGTTATTTGGTAGTTGTTGTTATTATGGCTGAAGGTTCCTCAAATTTCTTCAATCCCGATGTGTATTTTTTGGCCAAGTCCTCTTTTTCATCCTTGAATTCAAGATCTTTATCTATGATGACTTCATATATTCTCAAGGTTTTATTGATATGATCTTTATCCTAATATTGGATTTCCTTAAAATGAATAACTGCAAAAAAGTTTTATCAAAATAGGATGGTTAAGAGAAAGTTTGGAATTGGTGAGATGGTGGTTAAAAGAATATTTATTAAGCTGGGTAGTTCCCACTCCAAATTGCAACCAAACTGGAAAAGTCCTTTTGTAATCACTGACAAATATCTAGGCAATACTTATAAATTGACTAATGTAGATGAAGAAAATTTGATGATCCTTGAAATGGAGTTTACCTCAAAAAAATACTTTGCATAAAATAAAATTTTGAGGGTTGACTACCAGTATGACTTGAGTATGTATGTTCCCAAGTTGTTCTATAGGAGTCAAGGGTAGATACCACCCTACACACACGACACATCCAAATCCTAGAATCTGGATGAACCTATACTTCAGAAAAGTTAGTCAAAACTAAGAGGCAAAAAAGAATATCCATGCCCCATTCTCCTCCTAGTCCCACACACCCTGTTCCCTCCATCGGGTACACGTGACCACTCTCATCCCTCAAAATCAAGATCACGAACCCAACTCCACTTGCTAAGTTAGGCTCTCCCACCTATCCTTCCAAAATCTAACCAGCATGCCTCTTCAGCCCCTTTTCTCACTAGGGCTTCTGAGCCCATCCTTTGCTTAAATTGAGCCCTCGTGCCCATCCTTTGGATTGGGCCCTTGAGCCCAATGCTCCTCCAATCAGGCCCACGTGCCCAATGTCGACTCCGAAAATGGGTTCCGGATCGGCACCTCAATAAAAGAAGGTGAAAGATGAATAGGGGGAAAAAGGGGAGTGAATTGAAAACACTCGGAAAGCGGTAAAAAACTCCTCACCTCGGTCCCACACTCACATTGATCCCCGAACTTTCATCTCACGGCGTCGCTCGAGCACCGAAGATGATTCGGGTCATGTGGGAGGAGAGTGAGGAGGAGATGAAATTAAAGCATGAAAAATGTGGTCGCCAGGAGCCGCGGGCTTCGCTTTGTGAAATAAAAGCAAGATTGAGTTGATTTGACCGTGTAACTTAGTGTGGGAGATCGGGATATGGGTTCACCTTCTTCTTCTTCGGTCGGTCGATGAAGAAGAGTCTCCAACCGATGCTAGCTTGATAGACCTGTGCAACTAGAACAATAAACCAAGTGAAGAGATTGATTAGAACTATGGGAAGTGTAGTAACTGTAGAGAGAAGATGAGAAAGAAGCAATCGGAATCGAACTCACCGGATTGGGGTGAGCCTTAACCCCTTTTTTTGTATTTTTTATTATGTAAAAATGATGAAAATGAACTGAAATATGCTTTAAAACAGTAAATAAACTGAGTTAAATGAGTTGAGAAAGCTTATGGAATGGATCGGCTTGAGTTGAAGCCGAGTTGGTTGAAAAAGGCCGGTTTGGGTAGCTTTGCACCCTTCTGGCGCGACTTCGGTGCAGAGGATGGTACGGACGACCCCGATGTTAGAATCGACTTTCGTTTGTTGGAGTAGACGGAGGACTCAGAGAGGAAGAGTTACTATGTTGATGACTTCTCCGAAATCCTTCTGTATAAGTCAGTAAAAATTCTGAAAGTGGGCTGATATAGAAAACAGAACCTGGATGCGCGCCCTCAGTGTAGCAATCGCCACGAACAAACGACAAGTCAGAATTGAGTGCCGTCAGTTGGAGATGGAAGAGGACGAATATAGGAACAATTTCTATGTTGAAAACTTTTGCAGAAGAAGCTCCAGATTTTCTTCAGAAGTCTATGAAGATGGTTGATGAAGAACACCCGGATCGAGCCTTCTCCTTCACCTCGGGATCGATTTCTTGACTTCGGATCGCCTTTGGACGTCGGGACGGCTTTGAAGAAGAGCTTGGACGACCTCTGGACGAGCTAGGCACCGGGGATTCACCTTGAGTCATTAAGAATGGCCCTCAATTTATAGGGGAAGGAAGCCGGTGCAAAATTTAGAAACTGGACCGACCGCGCCCCCGCTTTTCAAAGGGGACGAGGGCGCGCAGGGCGCGCCCTCAAACCAAGGGCGCGCAAGGCACGCCCCCAGTTCGGGGGCGCGGTCTGCGCGCCCCCCTGTTTCAAAGGGAGCGGGGGCGCGTTACGCGTCTCACTGCTAAAAATCGATAGAAACTTCCAGAAATTGCTAAAAATCGACTTGACATACGTAACGCGCCCCCGAACCGGGGGCGCGGTACAAATAATCGAAAATCCTCTGCGGAAACCTTCCAAAAATCCGGTTTAGATGGTGCTAATCGGGGAAATTTGTGATTTAAAGAAACTGACCGCGCCCCCGCCTTTCAAAGGAACCGGGGGCGCTCAGGGCGCGCCCCCAGTTTGAGGGCGCGCAGGGCGCGCCTCCGGGTTGAGGGCGTGCAGGACGCGCCCTCCTCTTTCAAGCAGAGTGGGGGCACGGTACACTCTCTCTCCTGCGCGCGTGTTCCGCGAGCCGTATCTTGCAAACGGGATGTCCGATTCGGCTCCCGTTTGTCGCGTTGGAAAGAGGGCCTTAAACCGCACCTCCTCAAGTCAGTAAACCAGCCGGCATGACTCCCGATATGTTCGCACGGGGCTTTCTACCGGTTTACCCTCTCGCGGAAAGCCGAAACCCAGAGCGAAGATCCGAAAGAGCACGGTTCCAATCGAGAAATCTCGGGTCAACTCGGGATGACTTAAAATGTTGACCGAACAAGTCCGGTACGACCGGAAAACCCGAAATCATCAAAAAATCTGAGACTAACCCGGTAAACGTGAACCGAAACTCGGAAAAGCCGCGAAACCCTAAAATTGACCGAAATGGCCGTGTAGCCCTGGTTGATGAAAGTATTCGGCTAGAATCGACCCGTATGACTTGAAAAGACCCGGTGATGACCGGAAAGGCCTAACATGTGGTCCGGGATAGCCGTGTCAGCACAGATCGAAAAAGCCGTAACGAAAGTCGTCATTGACCGACGCCTACCGAAATGACTTCTCGGAAACCCTGAATGTTACGGAACACATGCGGGATTCCCGAGACCTTCAATTATGGACCATTCAAGGTCGGTCATCGAGCAGGCTTCGTGTTTTTACAGTTCACGTGCGGCTTTCGCTTGAAGGTTACAGCAATATTCCGGAAATCATTGGTCCATTCTCAACTTGCGAGGGGCTCCACCCATGTCCTTAGCTCATGTACACGAGATAATCCGGATCAGATAACGGTCAAATAAAGGATATCGCCTATGAAATAAGAGTTTGGGGCTCCGAATCAAGCCAATTTGGCGTGTCTACACCCAACTCTACTACTAAATCAGGTTGTCATGCCCACATCCCCAATTGGATTGACACTCCAATGTTTTAATTATGCTCTTTTTCAATTCAGCCATTGTGCTCGTGGTTTTAAATATGTTTTTTTTGGGCCATAGCACCCACATTTTTAATCATGCTTTTCCAATCAAACCATAGTGCCCAATTATGCCCTTTTAATCAAGCCATTGCACATTTATTTTAATTATGTTTGTTCAATTAGGCCATGGCACGAATGTTTTTATTCATGCTATTCCAATTGGGCTAGAGTGCCCATGTTTTTAATTATGTTTTCCCAATCGAGCCATTGAACCCATCTCTTTCAATTAGGATATCGAACTCCTCATGCTTCTAGATCTGGCCATCATGCCCCTTATCTTTCAACCATGTCATCACACCCCTCATCCTTTCAAAGTGGGTCATCATTCCCCTCCTCATATTTCAATCGGGCCATTGTGCCCCTTATCTTCTAAATTAGGCCATTACGCCCCTCATCTTTCCAAAAAGGGCCTTTACCCCCCCCCCCCCCCCCGATTCTCCTAAATTGGGCTTAAAAGCCCATCATCATCATCCATTTTTAGGACTATGATCCCACTCTGCTTCCTTAAATTAGGTCATCGTGCCCCACCTCCTTTTGTTGGGCCCATGGGCCCACCTCTTTTATTAGGCTCCCAAGCCTATTTTTGTCCTATTTCTTTCAATTTAGGCAACAACTCTTTTATTCTAATAAAGTGGAAATATTTAATGATGATATCTTAAACCTTGTTCAACATCATCATCAAATGCCAACTCTTGTAACTTCTCTACATCCCCCATCAACGTATTTACTCAAATCGTTAATCTTTTACCGAATGAGAAGAAGCAGTAGTAGCAAGGCAGGTCAAAAAATGAACAAACACCAACTACACTATCCTAGTAGCACAGTCACAACAACGAACTTCATTCTCTCAAGTACTGCATGCATGTATTCATCATTATCATGTTATCCTCAAGGTGTTGATTTCAAAAGCATTTGAGTCTAATTGTAACATGTCTAAAAAATCTTCTGCATAGAGAGAATAGATGAGAATTTGATGATGTTCAAGTACATTTTCAACCAGAATGAAAATATCAAAAAGATAATGAGTAGTCAAGGCAAGGCATAGTATCATCCATGGAATTGATGTTTTTCTTAGTGAAAATCACAAAAAATGTAAATACTCAAAATTGAGAGAATACAATCATGACCTAAACGCCATTTGCTCTTAGGTGCCCTAACTTATTCTTTAGGAACAGTAGGTGCCATACTTTACACACCACTTGCCTAGATTCTAGAATCCTAAGGACCAGACACTGAAAAGAAAGCTAGGTAAAGTCTGGAGAAGGAAACTTGGCCATATCCTATTATTTTTTATTTCAGTCCAAGGTGGATGTAGGGGATTAGAAGGAGTATCGAAAGTGCCTACCACCCTAGTAGGGGGCTATCTCAAAATGTCTAACTTATTAAAAAAAGGTGTCAAAAGAAGGGCAATGACTCCTCAAGTCAACAAAAGAAAAGACATGTCTAAATGAGTACCATCAAAATAGCCCAAGAAAAGAAAGCAAAAGGCACCAAAAGATAGGTAATAAACATCTTAGGTCAAATCAAGAAAAAAAATGACCTATCTAAATGTGTGCCACCAAAGATTATGGGCAAATCAATAAAAGAAGGAAGGAACCGAAGAGGGCAAACCCCAATGGGCAATTGGGTATTAGTAGATAAATAAATTTGACATTCTTGAAGTCTACCAAAGACTTACCCTCAACATTCTTCCTTTTCTTAACCTCCATGGGTAGGGTAGACCAACCAAATCTACACAAAACCGAGTTGATTAATGGTCAAAGTTCAAAAAGATTCCGAATGAAAGGTCTCCCCTTTGTCACACGTGGTGCATGCTCTTAATCTTTAGAGAATAATTAGGGACACCTATTCCAAGTGGATCAAGACAAGTAATAATTTTACACTCTATAAAAAATTACAAATTTAAAAATGACAAACAAATTAAAATTTTTCAAAACTCAAACAAACTTAAAAAATTTTAAAACAAAAATATTTTAATTACACGCCCTTTGCATTTAATTTCAATCTTACATTCATCAAATTTTCAAAACTCAAAAAATATTAAAAATCATCATAGAAAATCAAAACATTTTTAATTATATGCTTTTCACATATGCATGCATCAAAAAATTTAAAACCCAAACAAATTGGAAAATCTTCAAAACCAAGAAATATTTTCGATTATGCATGCACATTTGATTTTTAGTCTTGCAAGTTTTCTTACGCAATGCATATTTAGTTTCTTCTTGTTATCATTTTTGCCTTTTAAAAATGCTTGCATCCCTTGACAAAAGATCAAGGCAACTTCAACCCTCCTTATGTAGGGGAACAAAGCCACAAAGTTCTAACCATCTCTTTTTTAGTTAATGCAGGAAACAAGGTCTTCACTCGAGGGTTCCCATGCATCAACTCCCTTCCTGAAGAGCTTGACTTAGAGATAGCAAAATGACAAAAAAAATAAAAAGTAAAAATAAAAAATAGGACCTCCCCAACCCTGACGTGCATTTTAGTATTACGTCTATCAAAATAATATTATTTGTGATGTTGAAGACCTCAAGTTTAGAGATGATTGAACCAGAGAACCCCGTCAACAAAAACAATGATGGCTCAATCATCCCTAGGCTTGCGGATAAACCAAAGTCATGTACACGAGGATGACGGTTCTCCCAAAAGTATCCTGACTTGTTTCACATATGACCTATATCTTTAACTATTTTCTTATACTAATTTGCATTTTTTTTAAACCCTGCATGCATTATTTCATGCATCTCATGACATATTATGTTTTAACCTTTCACATAATATTTGTCCCACCTTTTATGTGCCACATCCTAGGCTTGGCATCCCATCATGAAGTCTTGCCATGTCATCATCCCATTGTGGTCACATTCCTTATCCCACCACAGTCTTGTTCCCCATTCCACCATGTTTTATTCCACCATGTTCGTACACGCCATTATTCAACCATACCGTAATTACAATTGTGGCTACTCTTGCCTTGATTGGTTTAAATTTATGAGTATCTTCGCATTCACAATTTCATCCCACCATGTTCATTGTATAGCATGTATTTTTCTTTTGTCATTTCCATTTTGGGTCTTATGAGGATCTCTTCATTTTCTTTCTAGTCCCCACGTGGACCGTCATGTTTTACCTCCCACCATGGCGCTCTCCACTTATCAGTCTCCATGTGAACCATCTACATTTTTGTCCCTGCACATCCCCCGTGCAGACTCCATCATTTTCAGTTCTCATGCGGCGCATCTTGATAGCCCTCGGATGCAATCATGGATTTTTTCGAACAATCAGTTTCTTATCGAGCTTTAATGATGATTTCCTATGAAATATGAGGTTATTTTACTATAAGCTAAGCCAATGCTCTTGACAAAACCCTAATGAACTTGAAAACCCAACCCTAGTCGATTGAAATTTTTGCTTAATTTAGTTTACTCAGTTTACTTTTCGATGCATTTCTTGGTTTAGCACACCACATAGTTCGGATGCCAGCCAATGGTGATTTCCCTATCATATGGGATGCCATTTATTTTAAGTATTCTTCCATCATATGAGGTGTGTCTTTTAGTTTACTGCTGCTTGTGCCCATGGCACGCATTTTAACCAATAGACCAAAGAGAAAGTTCAGAAGGAACAAGAGGGTGATCTCGAAATCTTGGAAAGTTTGATTTTTTCAACTAGGTCTTTATGAGCATGTCTAAATCTACACTTCAGCATCACTAAGCAAGTCCATTACCATTACACTTCTCTATGCCTCATTGCACTTCACTACACTCGCATATGCTTCACTACGCCTCGTTACATCCCACTACATTTGTCTCTGCTCCCCTCCATGTCACTCCCTTGCTAAGCCAACACCAAGGTGACACAAACTATAGACACGCCAATTTTGTCTAATTGAGAGCTTAAAACTCATGTTTTAATAGGTAATATTTTGGAAGTCCGGGTTTGATCCATGCTAGTCTACCTCTTGTGCCCGTGGAGGACCACCTTCAATGTAAAATGAAATCCAATTAAAGGGAGCTTTTACTTGACCAAATAGCTTCAATTTGCAACAAATGAAGAGTTAATCTGATTTTTCATTTGACCATACTAAGCATCAAAAGAAAATCACGCTTTATGACATTTACTTGTCTTTCCAAGCTTATAAAAAATAAGCTATCTATTTTTTGCCCAATATAATTATGGGATGATTTTTTTTGTCTAATATCTTTTACATACATCAAACATGGGAGGAATCTGAACTCCCATTTGTTTGTAGCAGTCTCAACAAGGAAGTCGTGTAGTCATAGAACCCTAGCATCCCAATCACCAGGACACTTGGCACCCCCAGATGGGTCACCTGATGACCCCCCAAATGGGTCATCTAGCATCTCTAGAGGTGGGTCACCTAATGACCCCCTAAATGGGTCATATGGTGTCCCCAGAGGTGGGTCATCACCCCTGATGACCCCTCAGGCAGGACGCCAGGCAACCCAGCACCTGGATCATTATCTGATTTCTGTAAGAACTTAAAAACTCTAGCCATGGAAGGTGGGCATTGATGACTGGTCAAGTACAAAAATGTCTTGAGACTCAGGATGCCAGGTACTATAAAATAAGGATTGACCGAAGTGACCTGTGAGCGACGCACTCCTAATTGGATGACTGGGCATGAACAGTATAGTGGCGTCCTGCCTGACGGGATTTCAAGTACTATAGCAGGCGACTATTATACATGCAATTGGCTTTCAGTGCACGTACATTTAATGGCATTAATGAGTTTGCAGATAACCCCCCAAGTGGGACGCCCAATGACCTAGTAGGTGGGTCATCTTTTGTCTCAGCTGACACTTTTAAATGCTAGAAATGCTCTTGCCCTTTGGGTCTATAAAAATACATCCCCTAACCACAATTTTAAGGTTCTAAGAGGTTATTTCAGAGGGCTGAAAGAGAGAGTTTCAAGAGCTTCAAACCTTCTTTTTCCCAAGCTTCATGGCAGGAGAGTTTTGAGAGCTTCTCACCCCTCCACCATCAAGAACCAACCTTCTCTACATTGTTTCTTCATCGGCATCCATTTAGAAGCTTCTTAAAACTCCACATCAAGGAGGGGGTCATCATCCATGTCCAAGAGGCCTCTTAGGGTTGTCATCAAGCCTTGAAGATCGTTCAAGAGGATCATTAGAGCATCTGGGTACAAACTGTTTAATTGAGGACCTGATGACCTGTCACTAGGGATGCCAAGTTTGATGACCTACCTGCCAGGATGCCTAATGACCCACTTGCCAAGTCGCCTGATGACCTTGGTGTAGGGATGCCAACTACCCCAGATAGCCATCTTTGGGGCCTAAACCAACCTCCTTTTCCCCATTTTCTTGCACTATTTTACTTTCATATTTGTCATCTTAGATCATCATATTAGTTTGCATATTTTAGCTTAATCATATGATTCTCATCTTCTTAAAGATATAAAAAAGGGGGGTTAAGAGTTATTCTCAATTTGGTTAGTATAATTACTTTTGTGATTTTAGTTTGTAAGATGCTTCACTTTCTTAGTTCTAATCTATTTTCATTTGTTTTTGTGACTTACTTGATCTTGTAGAAATAATTAATTGCCACTTTATGCTCTTTCTCCTCAGCCAACCAAGAAGGAAGAAGATTGAACCCATAATCTCCCAACACAATCTCTCCACTAAGGTACATTTGGTCATTCCATTTCAATACATGTATGTTGGCATCAAATTTTTCCGCTTAACTTTCTTGATACAAGTTTCAGCAATGCCGAACCCGGTGCAGAAAATCTGACCCATATTCAAAAAATTCATGAATAGATGATGTAAATAGGCTTTGGAAATTCCTTGGCATGTCTTTACATGTTACAAATGGCCAAGATAATGTGCTCATTACATAGCCCCGGTCAAGAGCTTCGCAACGGTGCCGAAAACATGAAAAACGGACACCAGAAGGCCGAAATGACCATTTTGCCCCTGACACTTTGGGACAAATTGGGACTCTAACATGGAATTCCAACTTTACCACATTGTCAAGATTGGATAGATCTAGGCAACGCTCAAAACGGATCGAAAATCCGACCCCCGAATGAAGAGATATGCAAGAAAGAGCAAATCCGGACGGAAAGCCGTATGTTCTCGCACCAAGGGCATAATGGTCCGATTAGCTCTGGATCGACCCATGGGCTGAAAATTTCAATTTTCATGACCCAAAACTTTGATCTCATGAATATGTATGCATAAAAAATAAATTTGGCCAATGGGAGAAGGTAATTGCACTCAGATACAGTTTTCGACATTATCGACGGCCGAGATCGCACCGATCAGAGAAACTAGCTAAATTAAGAGATCCGTTGCAATTCAAGTGATCTCAACCACACATCAATATGGAGCATAAGACCAATGGCCATCAGGGTGTCGACTCCGGAAACGGGTTCCGGATCGGCACCTCAATAAAAGGTGAAAGATGGAATAGGAGAGAAAGGGAGAGTGAATCAAAAAACACTCGGAAAGCAGTAAAGAGTTCCTCACCTCGGTCCCACACTCACATTGATCCCCGAACTTTCATCTCACGGCGTCGCTCGAGCACCGGAGACGGTTCGGGCCATGTGGGAGGAGAGTGAGGAGGAGATGAAATTAAAGCATGACAAATGTGGTCGCCAGGAGCCGCGGGCTCCGATTTATAGGATGTAAATTAAGAAGTTGAGTTGAATTGACCGTGTACCTTAGCGTGGGAGATCAGGATATGGGTTCAACCTTCTTCTTCTTCGGCCGGCCGATGAAGAAGAGTCTCCAATCAATGCTAGCTTGTTCAACCTGTGCAACTAGAAAAATAAACCAAGTGAAGAAAATAATTATAACTATGGGAAGTGTAGTAACTGTAGAGAGAAGATGAGAAGGAAGCAATCGGAATCGAACTCACCGGATTGGGGTGAGCCTTAACCCCTTTTTTTGTATTTTTTTATTAAGTAAAAATGATGCAAATAAACTGAAATATGCTTTAAAACAGTAAATGAACTGAGTTAAATGATTTGAGAAAGCTTATGGAATGGATCGGCTTGAGTTGAAGCCGAGTTGGTTGAGAAAAGGCCGGTTCGGGTAGCTTTGCACCCTTCTGGCGCGACTTCGGTGCAGAGAAGGCTACGGACGACCTCAATGTCAAAATCGAGTTCCTTTTGTTGGAGTAGACGGAGGACTCAGAGAGGAAGAGTTCCTATGTTGATGACTTCTCCGAAATCTTCCTGTATAAGTCAGTAAAAATTCTGAAAGTGGGCGGATATCGAAAACAGAACCTGGATGCGCGCCCTCAGTGTAGCAACCGCCACGAACAAACGGCAAGTAGGAATGGAGTGCCGTCACTTGGAGACGAAAGAGGACGAAGAGAGGAACAATTTGTATGTTAAAGACTTTTGCAGAAGAAGCCTCGGGTTTTCTGCAAAAGTCGATGAAGATGGTTGATGAAGAACACCCGGATCGAGCCTTCTCCTTCACCTCGGGATTGATTTCTTGACTTCGGATTGCCTTTGGACGTCGGGACGGCTTTGGAGAAGAGCTTGGACGACCTCTGGACGAGATAGGCACTGGGGATTAACCTTGGGTCGTTGAGAATGGTTCTCAATTTATAGGGGAAGGGAGATGGTGCAAAATTTAGAAACTGGACCTAACGCGCCCCCGCATTTCAAAGGAGACGAGGGCGCGCAGGGCGCGCCCTCAAACCAAGGGCGCGCAGGGCGCGCCCCCAGTTCGGGGGCGCGGTCTGCGCGCCCCCCTGTTTCAAAGGGGGCGGGGGCGCGTTATGCGTCTCACTGCTAAAAATCGACGGAAACTTCAGGAAATTGCTAAAAATCGACTTGACATACTTAACGCGCCCCCGAACTGGGGGCGCGGTACAAATGATCGAAAATCCTCCCCGGAAACCTTCCAAAAAACCGGTTTAGAAGGTGCTAATCGGGGTAATTTGCGATTTAAAGCAACTGACCACGCCCTCACCTTTCAAAGGGACTGGGGGCGCGCAGGGCGCGCCCTCCACTTTCAAGCGGAGCGGGGGCGCAGTACACTCTCTCTCCTGCGCGCATGTTCCGCAAGCCGTATCTTGCAAACGGGATGTCCGATTCGGCTTCCGTTTGTTGCGTTAGAAAGAGGGCCTTCAACCGCACCTCCTCAAGTTGGTAAACCAGCCGGCGTGACTCCCTATGTTCGCACGGGGCTTTCTACCAGTTTACACTCTCGTGGAAAGCCGAAACCCGGGGCGAAGATCCGAGAAAGCATGGTTCCGGTCGAGAAATCTCGGGTCAACTTGGGATAACTTAAAATGATGACCGAACAAGTTTGGTACGATCGGACAACCCGAAGTCATCGAAAATTTGAGATTAACCTGGTAAACGTGAATCGAAAGCCGTAAAAGCCGCGAAACCCTAAAATTGACCGAACCGGATGTATGGCCCCGGTTGATGAAAATATTCGGCTAGAATCGACCCGGATGACCTGAAAAGACCCGGTGATGACCGGAAAGGCCTAACATGTGGTCCGGTATAGCCGTGTCAGCACAGATCGAAAAAGCCATAACGAAAGCCGTCATTGACCGACGCCTACCGAAATGACTTCTCGGAAACCCTGAATGTTACGGAACACATGCAGGACTCCCGAGACCTTTAATTATGAACCATTCAAGGTCGGTCATCGAGCGGGCTTCATATTTTTACAGTTCACGTGCGGCTCTCGCTTGAAGGTTACGGCAATATTCCGGAAATCATTGGTCCATTCTCAACTTACAAGGGGGGCTCCACCAATGTCCTTAGCTCATCTCCACGATGTAATCCGGATCAGATAACGGTCAGATAAAAGATATCACCTATGGAATAAGAGTCTAGGGCTCCGAATCAGGCCAATTTGGCGTGTCTACAGCTTGCCTCGCCTTGATGTCGGCTTTGCAAGGGAATGGCATGTAGCGGAGTGAAGTGAAACGTAGAGAAAGCGTAGAGAAGCGAGATGGATCATAGTGGAATGTAGTGGAGTGAAATGGCGATGGACTGAAAAGGTGGCATCAAGGCGTAGATATAGACACACTTAACGACTAGATTCGGCAAGACGAATCTCTTCAAGTATCCTGGTTAACCGCCATGTTTCATCAAGTCTTCCTATGTTCGATTGGTAAGAGATGTGCCATTGGCACGAGAGAAGAATAGCCAACCCCCAACACGGTGGGGAGTCCCCGAAACATGGGTTCGTAGGTTCATCATCAGCCGGTAACCCGATCTTTGCGGTGTTCCTGTACTGTGTGCGAGCTAAAATTTAAAAAAAGAGATTAGTTTGAAAAAGTAAAAGAATACCAATCGAGCACATTCAGGCTCTTAGATTCATTTAAGCCTTTCAAGAGACAAGATTTGATTCGGAATGGAATGATCTCAGATTCCGAAAGGCAAATGTTTAAGCACAGACCGTGAAGATAGTGACGGTGCAAGTTCCGATCAAAATAGAAGGTCCTTGGCATGACGAAATGGCTGCCACGGTGGGATGAGTAGAAAAGAAGTTGCAATGGCCACAGTGGTGAAAAGAAAAGAAAAATTTGAGGGCACAAAGTGGTTACCGAACACGGTGGGATTAATAGACATGGTGGGATATTAGAGAGGTTGGTGGGACTAGAAAACATGGTGGGATTAGAAAAAATGGTGGGATTTGGAATGATCGAGAGAGTGAGAAGGTGAAGTTTAGGAAATGATGTATGCAATAACAAAACAAAATGTAATGCAATTAATGCTACATGATGCATGTTGGGCTCAAGAAAACAAAACAAAACATGTATAACAAATAGTTGAAGATATAGATTGTCTATGAGGTCAAGATACCCATTCGGGAACTATCGTCCCTCACAGCACAATTTTGGCCTATCCGTAAGTATTGGAGATGACCCGAACGTCATAGATTTTGATGAAGGGGATCTCGGGTCAAGTCTTCTCCACACTCACGGTCTTCAACAATAATGCATAGAATAACAATACACAACTAACAACTTATATGTTAGCCGGAAAGAAATGGGGGTTTCCCATGTCCATTCTTCCATTTCTGCGAGCATTTTCTTGGCCACTCCTTTGGAGCATCACCGGAACGAGGCGGTTGCGGCGGTATGGTTTCCATGCCTTCTCCACGTGGTCATTCTCCTGGAGTCAGTGGCAATCAGACACTGATATCTGTAGCAGGCTTAATCTTCTTCTGGTGTTGTAGCTGCTTTTCTTCCTTGTTATAGCACTTCTTGCTTCAGTGTTGTTTGACCTACTTGACATTTCTTGAAAGGATAGTCAGTTTCAAATTCCAGCTTGGCCCCTTGCAAGTTTGTCAAGGGGTGAAGCCTTCTTAGGGATGGCAAATAATAAAAGTAAATAATAGATGTAGGGTTAAGAGACATACCTGTTGGCGAGATTCTCACCCCTCCTTGACTTGTGTTTCTTTCCTGAAATACTTAATAGAAGGGTTGAATCTGCTCTATGGCTTACCCCCTTGCCTATTGTCATCTTGCCTTACTTATATGTCAAGGGGGGTAGCCTTATTACCAAGGTAAGATGAACAAAATGACTAAAAATTAATAAGATAAGGGTTAAGAAAGCTTACCTGCTATGGTGAGAGTCACTCCCTTCTTGATCCTAGAATCCTAAAACACTTAATCAAAGGGGATTAAATCTTCACCATGACTCATCTCTTTGCCTATTATTGTCTGCCTTGACTTAGGTCAAAGAGAGGAGCCTTCTTAACAAGGTGTAATAACGTAAATGACCGAAATGAAATAGTTAAGAGAACTTACCTGTCGTTGAGAGAACCTTCTCCTCTTATTTTAAAGTTCCTGAAAACACTTGATAAAAGCGGATTAGATCTTCACAACGACTCATCCCTTTGCCTATTATGGCCAACTTTGACTTAGGTCAAAGGGAGGAGCCCTCTTAATGGGGTGATAATGAAGGTAAATATGCAATGCGGAAATGAAACATGCAAGACATAAAGATAAACATGAATGCTAGCAAAGGCAAAAATCAAGGTTATGCCAAGTTAGATGATGCACTTTTTTTTAGATTTTTGGAAAGTATTCATTTTTTTTTGAAGATATTCAACTTCTTTTTTTTAGATTTTTTTTTTTGAAAATTCAAATTTTTTAAATTTTTGAAAATATTTTTTTTTGAGATTTTTTAAAATATTCATTTTTTTAGATTTTTGAAAAAAATCATTTTTTTTTGGATTTTTGAAAATATTTGATTTTTTTGGATTCTTGAAAAAAAATCATTTTTTTTTGGATTTTTGTGGAGAATGTGCTAGTATTGAAACAATTCATCGATCTTTGAGTGTTAATCAAGATTTAAGTGATAAACACCACGTGAAAATAAGGTTCCATACCCAGAATCTTTCTTGCCCTCTTCTCTTGATCGGTTTGGATTCCCCCTGAGTTTGGACAGTCTACCCTACCCTAGGGGTTTTAAGATGGAAGAATAATAGAGGAAGTCTTTGATAGGATTTGGGGGTGTTGAGGGTTTCTCTACTCATGCCCAAATTGCCCGTTGGGGTTCGGCCTCTTCGGGTCTTTTCTACATATGGCACTTATTTAGACAAGTCTTTGACCCGTGGGGTCATTGCCCATCTTTTGGTGCCTTCTCTTCATTTTCTATTCTTTCGGGTACTCATTCAGACAGGCCCATATTTGTTTAAACCTGTGGGGTTCATTGCCCATCTTTTGGCACCCTTTTGCGCCCTATGAGATGGCCTCCTACTAAGGCGGCGGGCATTTTCGATACTATCCTTCTCTAGTCCCCTTCACCTATCTTGGACCGAATAGAAGAGAATAGGGTAAGGTTTCCTTTCCGCCTTCAGGGTTCTGCCTTGCCTCTCTTGAGTGTTGGGCTATCCAGATTCTGGGATCGGGAGGTGTTGTGTGTGCAAGGTGATGTCTACCCTTGACTTCTAGCTAACATCCTTGGATCGATGACTTAATATCATACTAGAAATTCTCCATACATATATATATATATTTAAGGAAAATATTTTTTGAGGTAAACGCCATTCCATGGATGATTCAATTTTTCTCCATCGGCGTTGGTTAGCTCATATGCATTGCCTGGATATTTTTCAGTTATAACAAAAGGCCCTTCCCAGTTAGGTTGCAACTTGGAGCGGGGACCACCCGGCTTAACGAATATACGTTTAACTACCATCTCACCGATTTCGAACTTTCTCTCTACCACCCTCTTTTGATAAAACCTTTTCAATCGGTTCTGATAAGTCCGGGCATGCTCGGAGGCAGCCAACCTTCTTTCATCTAGGAGTTCAAGTTGTGCAAGGAGAGATTCTCGTCTCTCATCGACAGGGATGTACCTATCGAGTTGAACTCGGAGTGATGGGAGGAGTACTTCGTATGGGACCACCGCTTCCATCCCATATGCGAGAGCATACGGGGTTTGACCAGTGGGGGTCCGTACAGAAGTACGATAAGCCCATAGGGCATCTACAAGCTTATCTGGCCAGTCTACGAACTTGCTAGACTTACAGGGTTTCTTGATGATTTTAATCAAAGTTTTGTTGGTGGCTTCTGCTTGACCATTGCCTTGCGGGTAATAAGGAGATGAATGATGCAATGCAATGCGGTACCTGTTGCAAAGATCATGCAGATCTTGAGAGAGAAATTGCAGTCCGTTGTCGGTGATGATGTCGTTGGGTATCCCGAACCTAGCGATGATGTTGCGTTTGATGAAGGAGCACAGTGTTGATGCCTTGATCTCCACGAACGCTTCCGCTTCTGCCCACTTGGTGAAGTACTCTGTTGCCGTCAGGATGAACGATTTGGAACGGATTTCAGAGTTAAGATCACTTAGAGGGCCAATGATATCGAAAGCCCACATGGAGAAGGGCCATGGGGCATGAATCGGATGAAGGGAAGATGCGGGAGAATGGATCTTGTCGGCATGAAGTTGGCAAGAATGACAGTGCCGGACAAAGATGGAGCAATCCTCTTCTAGGGTTGGCCAATAATACCCCTGCCTGATGATTTTCTTGGCAAGAGCTTGAGCATTGACATGGCCCCCACAGACCCCGGAATGTGCTTCCTTAAGCACCAATTCTGCCTCTTCTTCATTAACACATCTCAATAAAATTCCGCTCAGGCTCCTCTTGTAGAGCACCCCTCCTAGGATGGTATACCTCTGGGATACTCTCCTGATGGCCTTCTTTTCTTTTGCATTTGATCCAGGTGGATATGTCTGATCTTGACAATACCTTGCAATCTCATCAAACCAAGGCCTCTCACCCTCATCTAACTCTTCCAACTCGATTAGCGAAATCTCCTCTTTCTGCTCTAGATACTCCTTCCTGCCAAATCTCTCCTTGACTTTCAGAAATCGCCCATCTTTAATTGCTGGCATCGACCTTCTACGGACATGAATAGTCCGCACCTGTCTACCTAGAGGGACTGATAGGGATGAAGCTAAGGAGGCTAGGGCATCAGCAAGGATGTTCTGAGCTCGAGGAACATGGACGAAAGTTAGTTTGGAAAAGAGCTTGATGTAGCAAGAGGTGAGTTCTTGGTAAGTGTCGACTCTGAAAATTCGACGGGGTCCTCTCCTTTTCAGGGAAGTCCGTGAACCCAGATCGTCACCTCAAGAGGGGATGAGAAAAGAAAGGAATAAAGCTCGGAAAGCAACTCTCACCTCGGTCCCACACTCACATTGATCCCCGAACTTTCATCCCTTGGCGTCGCTCGATCACCAAAGAGACGGTTCGGGTCATGTGGGAGGAGGGTGAGAAGAAATAAACGTGGTCGCCAGGAACCGTGGGTTCCTATTTATAGAATTAAAATGAAAGATGACCGTGTGTACCTTAGCGTGAAGAATGTGAGTTTAAGCTTCTCCTTCTTCGGCCGGCCGATGAAGAAGAGTCCTCAACGCGGTGGGTGCTTGATATTCTGTGCAACTAGACAAATAAGCAAGTGAAATAGACAATTAGAACTAGACAAAGTGGAGTATATGTAAAGAGAATAACATAAAACACACAATTGACTAGAAACTGACCAGATCAGGGTTATCTCTAACCCCTCTTTTTTTTATTTTTCGGATTAACAGAGTAAAAGTAATGCCAAAAAATGTAAAAAAATTATAGGATGATGGAGAATCACGAAACAAAGAGATAGGAAAAAGAATTGAAAGATTCTGAGTTAAATAGAGGAAGATATAGTCAAATCTGTTTTGTCGAAAAAGCCGAGTAGCAGTGCAGGATCTGCCAGGCGCGACTTTGCTTCTGCACTCGTCACGATCAGCCCCGACCTCTGAATCAAGTGCCGTCGATTGTAAACTCAAGAAGACTTGGAGAGGAAGAACTTTGATGAAGAGAGCTCAGGCAGCAGACGTCCACACACTGCTGTAGAGGCCTAAGAAGAGAGACTTGGCAGATAACCTGTAGAACAGCCTTCCTCTCTCTTGAACCGACTTTTCTCTCTCTAAAAACTCGAAATTCTCTCTCTAAAAATCATAAAATTGATGCAGGAGGGTGATAGGACGTCTTGAGATGCCTGGGGAGTCGTTCTCCTGCCTCTGGAACGACCAGAATCAGAGTCCATTTATAGGAGAACAGGGGGTCTGATCCGGACTAAAAAATAGGGGAAAATGCGCCCCTCTCTTGGGCGCATGCGCCCTGGTTCAGGGCGCATGCGCCCCATTGAAGGGCGCATGCGCCCCGTGGAGGGGGCGCATTTTATCCTCTCCGAAAAAATCGATCCTATCCGGTCCGTCGGTTAAGCGGTAGAGTCCGGGTGAAAAACTGAGTCCCTCGTGCCTCAAGGGTGGGGCGCATGTGCCCTCATGTGAGGGCACGAGGTCAGGTGCCTCACTGGTAGGGTGCATGGGCACGTGCCCTGGGTCCCGGGCGCATGTGCCCTGGAACCCGGGCGCATGGGACTGGTTTCGTGCGTCCTTGTTCCGGAAGCCATTGCGAACACTCCTGAACTCGGAATTCGACGCCGTTTGTTGCGTTGGAAAGATAACAGGCCGAAGAAGCTTTCTATAGCATAGGATCAGCCATAAAACCCTCCAAAACTTCAGAATTTTGTCCGGAAGTTAGGGCAGTGAACAGAAGATCCGATACAGGTCAAAATGACTTCGACGGCAAACCGGAAAGCACGGAATGCAACAAAACTTGTCCGGGGTGTGAATATGACCATAACCTTCAATGCATGATCATTAGGCATTGGTCATTCAGCCAATTTCCATGTTTACACGACTTACGTGTGGCTTTCGCTCGAAAATTACGGCTTTTCGCGGAAAACTTCGGAAAACATCCGATTTCGTTCGGCGAAGCTCCAAATCAACTTAAAAGGACCCGGCATCATCATATGATCAATCATGCGTGTTACCCTATAAAACATGAGTTTTATGCTCCGAATTAGGCAAATTTGGCGTGTCTACAGCTTGCCTCGCCTTGATGTCGGCTTTGTAAGGGAGTGGCATGTAATGAAGCGGAGTGATTCGGAGTGAACTGTAATGGAATGTAAGTGAACGTAGATGAATGTAGCGGAATGGAATGGTGATGGACTGAAAAGGTGGCATCAAGGTGTAGATATAGACACGCTTATCTACCCGATCCAGCAAAATGAATCTCTCTGAGTATTCTAGATCGCTTTCATGTTCTATCAAAACCTCATATAATTGACTGGTAAAAGACATGCCCTTGGCACGAGAGATGAAAAAGTGAATGATAAAGGATAAAAGGATGTAGCCAACCCTCAGCGTGGTGAGGAGTCCCCGAATTCGTAGGTTCATCATCAGCCAGCAACCCGAACTTTGCGGTGTTCTTGTACTGTGATGGGCTAAAGTTTGTAAAAGAGAAGTTGATTTTGAAATGAAAAGAATACCAATCCATCATATTTGGAATCTCAAGTTCATTCAAGTTTCACCAAAATACTCAGTTTAATTCTGAGTGGAAGAACCTCAAGTTCTAAAAGGATTTATTTAAGCATAACAAAATTGCCCGAGTATCGTGAAAACCATGAATCACGCTCTAGCAGAAAACTCGATATTCGGAAAATGACAAGACAGATTTAAGCCATAGTGAGATTGAAAGACAATGGTGGGACTAACATAAAATGATGGTAAAGAAGAATAGCAATGGGATGACAATTGCCACGGTAGGTAAAAGTAAAAGACACGGTGGGATAAAGAAATGATAGAATAAAACATGGTGGAACAAAAAGAAATGAATAAAACATAAAGGGATAAAAGAAAGAATAAAACATGATAAAAGAAAGAGAAAACATGATGAAATAAGATTTTGGTAATGATGAAGAAAGAAAAGGAGATGGATGTGAACACATAGAAAATCATGTAGAAAATAGTTGAAGATATAGATTGTCTATTGGAGGTCAAGACACCCGATTAGGAACCATCGTCCCTCCAATGTTCAATTTTGGCTTATCCGTGAGTGTGAAGAAATGACCAAGCCGTCGTAGATTTTGTTGTAGGGGACCTCGGGCCCAGTCATCTTCACTCTCAAGGTCTTCAACATTAATGCATATAATATGTATAAAATGGACCTAACATAACTAGGTGACAAATGGTAGGAGTGATGTGAAGTGTAAAAAATGAAATGATGGTGATGATGGTGTGGTATTGATGAGAAGCTGAGGATGAAATCTTCAGGTAAGTTGCATCGACCGCCTGGTTCATCAGCATCTCTGGTCCATCCTTCTCTTGCCTTCTGACGGAATACAACACCATAAGGATGTTCAGTTGGGTGGTGCTTCCTTTTCGCTTCAAGGTTGGCATGACATTCCTTGGGGAACATTGATCTCACCAATTCACCTGTTAGGACTAAAAAGGTTGCCTGCACATTTCTGGTTAGTACCCAACAGACAGAATTGTCATATGAATCAGATTGTTCATGAAATGATCAATTGAAGGTTTTACTATTTGAACCATCATTTGGATGTCAAAACAAAGTTTTTGATGATGGTTCCTTTAGCAAAAATGTCACTTTTAACATTATAGGTAATTTCTGATTTTTTGAGATTTTTCTGATTTTTTTGAATTTTTTTGTCCATGTGCCCCCGATCGGGGGCACCTGGCCATGCGCCCAGGGGGTGGGGCACCTGGTCATGTGCCCCCAGATGAGGGCACATGCGCCCTGGGGCCAAAATTTTTTTTTTTTTTTTCAGAAAAAAATTGTACCTGATTGCCCTTCTCTTTTGCTTCTTCATCTCCTGAAAACACTCAATGAAAATGATTAAATTTTTATCATTACTCATCCCTTTGCCTGTATATCGTATGCCTTGATTTTGAGTCAAAGGGAGGAGCCTTCTTAACAAGGTGGAATAAAACAAATGACTTAAATGAATTGGTGGTAAGGGTTGAGAGAACTTACCTGTCATGGTGTGAATCCTCTCCTCTCCTATATTGAAATGCCTGAAACACTTGACAGAAGGAGATTAGATCTTCAACAGGACTCATCCCTTTGCCCATTATGGTCAACTTTGACTTAGGTCAAAGGGAAGAGCCTTCTTAACAAGGTAATTAAAGTAAAAATGGATATACAATGCAAAAATGAAAATATGCATGACAATCACATAAGCATGGATGCAACTAAGGCAATGATCATGATTAAGCATTTTTTTTCTGGATTTTCTTGAAAACAATCATTTGGATTTTCAAAAGTATTCAATTTTTTTTTTGGATTTTTGAAATATGTGTTTTTTTTTTTTGAATTTTTTTTCAATTTTTTTGGGTTTTTTGAAATATTCAATTTTTTTGGGGTTTTGAAATATGCATTTTTTTTTGGGTTTTTGAAATATGCATTTTTTTGGGTTTTTAAAATATGTATTTTTTTTTGATTTTTGAAATATGCAAATTTTTTTTTTAGGTTTTTTGAAATATGTAACCTTTTTTTGTGGAGAAAATGCTGGTATTTGAAATAATTCATCGGTCTTTGGAGTTTGTCAAGACTCAAGTGGTAGATGCCACGTGCAAAAAAAGTTCCCTACCTAGAATCCTTCTAACCTTCTTCCTTTAATCGGCTTGGGTTCCACCTGGATTTGGTCGGTTTACCCTACCCAAGGGGTTTTAAGGAGGAAGAGTATAGAGGAAGTCCTTGATAGGGTTTGAAGATGTTGAGAGGGATTTCTCTACTCTCACTCAAATTACCCATTGGGGTTCGGCCTCTTTGGGTTTTTCTTTCTTTTTTGTTCTTTTCTATGTGGCACATATTTGGACAGGGTCTTGACCCGTGGGGACATTGCCCATCTTTTAATGCCATTTGCCTTGACTATCATTACGGGTACTCATTCGAACGGAGTTGATCATTTTTTTTTCTAACCTGAGGGGTTCATTGCCCATCTTTTGGCACCCTTTTGTACCCTCTGAGACGGCCTCCTACTAGGGTGGCGAGTGTTTTCGATACTACTCCTCTCTAATCTTCTCTCCCTATCTCGGACCGAGTAGAAGAGAATAGGGTAAGGGTATTTCTTCCATTTCTAGATTTCTGCCTTGCCTTTCGCAAGTGTCGGGTTGTCTGGATTCTAGGATCGGGAAGTGTTGTGTGTGTAGGATGGTACCTACCCTTGACTTCTCATGAACAACCTAGGATCGATGACTTGAGGTTATACCAGTGGTTTCTCCATTTTTATGGAAAGTATTTTTTGAGGTAAACTCCATTCCAAGGATGATTCAATTTTTCTCCATCTGCATTAGTCAATTCATATGCATTACCTGGATACTTTTCAGTGATTACAAAAGGCCCTTCCCAGTTAGGTTGCAACTTGGAGCGGGGACCCCCTGGCTTAACGAATATGCGTTTGACTACCATCTCACCGATCTCGAATTTTCTCTCGACCACCCTCTTTTGATAAAACCTTTTGAGTCTATTCTGATAAGTCCGGGCATGCTCGGCGGCGGCTAGCCTTCTTTCATCCAAGAGTTCAAGCTGTGCAAGGAGAGATTCTCGTCTCTCATCAACAGGAATATCCCTGTCGAGCTGAACTCGGAGAGATGGAAGTAATACTTCGTAAGGGACCACTGCTTCCATCCCATATGCCAAAGCATACGGGGTTTGTCCAGTGGGAGTCCTTACAGAAGTACGATAAGCCCATAGAGCATCTACAAGCTTATCAGGCCAGTCGGCAAACTTGCTAGACCTACAAGACTTCTTGATGATTTTGATTAAGGTTTTGTTGGTGGCTTACCTTGACCATTGCCTTGAGGATAGTATGGTGATGAATGATGCAATGAAATGTAATACCTGTTGCAAAGATCACGCAGATCTTGAGAAAGAAATTGTGGCCCATTATCGGTGACGATGTCGCTGGGGATCCCGAACCTTGCCAGAATGTTGCGCTTGATGAAGGAGCAAACTGTTGACGCTTTAATCTCCACGAATGCTTCCGCTTCAGCCCACTTTGTGAAGTACTCCGTTGCCGTCAGAATGAACGATTTTGAGCGCATTTCGGAGTTGAGGTCACTCAAGGGGCCAATGATATCAAAGGCCCACATGGCGAAAGGCCATGGGGCATGAATTGGATGAAGGGAAGATGCGGGAGAGTGAATCTTGTCGGCATGGAGTTGACATGAGTGACAATGCCGGACAAAGATGGAGCAGTCTTCTTCTAGAGTTGGCCAATAATACCCTTGTCGAATGATTTTCTTAGCAAGGGCTTGGGCATTCACATGACCACCACAAACTCCAGAATGTGCTTCTTTCCGCACCACCTCGGCTTCTTCTTCATCAAGACATCGAGTAAGATTCCACTTAGGCTTCTCTTATAGAGCACTCCTCCTAGGATTGTATACCTGCGGGATACTCTTCGATTGCCTTCTTTTCCTTGGTGGTTGATCCGGTGGATATGACTGATCTTGACAATACCTCGCAATCTCGTCATACCAAGGTCTCTCACCTTCTTCTAATTCTTCGAACTCAATCAAGGAGATTTCTTCTTTATGTTGCAAGTATTCTTTTCTGTTGAATCTTTCCTTAACCTTTAGAAAATGTCCATCCTCAATTGCTGGAATTGTCCTCTTACAGATGTGGATAGTTCGCACTTGCCTGCCTAGCGGGACAGATAGAGATGAAGCTAGTGAAGCTAAGGCATCGGCGAGGATATTCTGAGAGCGGGGGACATGAACAAAGGTGAGTTTGAAGAATAACTTGATGTAGCGAGGTAGTGAGCTCTGGTAGGGCTTGAGGTTTGGATGGGAAGTTCGGTACTTGGATAGAACTTGGCGTAGGATCAATTGACTATCACCTATCACCCTCGGTTCGGTGGCACCATGGAGATGAGCGGCCTCCGGCCGGCCGGCAAGGCTTCATACTCGGCTATGTTGTTGGTTCTTTGGAAAGTTAAGGCTGAAAAGCCTGTGGAATGGTGACACCTTCGGGTGACGGAAGGACAATACCTATCCCTCTACCATGAGAGTTCAGAGCCCCGTCAAAATATAATGTCCAAAGATTGGAAGATCGGACTGACATTAGTTCGTCATCCGGGAACTCCGACCGGACTGGGTCAAAGACGGGTATGGGATGATGGGCAAGGTGTTCAGCAATAGCATAGCCCTTGATTGCCTTCTGTGGGACATAAGTGATATCAAATTGGGATAGGAAGCTCTGCCATCGCCCTAACCGATCAGTCAAGACTGTCTTCTCTAACAGAAACTTAATGGGATTGATACGAGCAATGAGCTTGACTTGGTGAGCAAGGAAATAATGTTTGAGTTTCTGAACCACCCAAACAAGAGCAGCACAGGTCTTTTCTACCACAGTGTACTTCAGCTCACAAGCATCAAACATCTTAGACAAGTAGTAAGTAGCTCGTTCTTTCCCTTCTTCATCAACTTGTGCAAGGACTGCCCCAAGAGAGTTCTCAAGAACCGAAATGTAGAGGACCAAAGGTTTGTCGGGAATTGGTGGTTTAAGTACAGGGGGACTTGCCAGGTATGTTTTCAACCCATCAAACGCCTCCTGGCACTTCGAATCCCATTTAAACTCGGCCCCCGCCTTGGTCAACTCATAGAAAGGTTTACACCTTTGGGAATGTTGTGAGATAAACCGGCGGACAAATTGTAGCCTCCCAATCAATCCTCGAAGCTCTTTCATATTCTTCGGAGGAGGCATACCAATAATTGCTTTGGCCTTGTTTGGGTCAATCTCTATGCCCCTTTTGCTTACTATGAACCCAAGTAGCTTTCTGATGAAACTCCAAATGTACACTTCTTAGGGTTCATTTTTAGCTTGTATTCTCTAGCTCTTTGCAAGACCTTCCTTAGCACTTCAGAATGATCTTCCCGACTCTTGGACTTGATAACCAAATCATCCACATACACCTCTACAAGGGTGTGCATCATGTCGTGAAAGATAGCCATCATAGCCCTCGATATGTAGCACCGGCATTCTTTAACCCAAAGGGCATGACAACATAGCAATATGTTCCCCAAGGTGTAGTGAATGAGGTCTTCTCTTGGTCCTCCTCGGCTAACCGGATCGATTGTATCCGGAATAGCCATCCATGAATGAAAGCATTTCAAATCCAGTGTGTTATCAACCAAAACATCGATATGAGGCAAAGGGAAATCATCCTTAGGACACGCTCGGTTCAAGTCCCCGAAATCTATACAAATCCGAATTCGTCCATCCTTCTTCATAACAGGGACTATGTTAGCCACCCATTGCGGATATAGGACAACTTTAATAAATTTTGCTTGGTGTAATTTGTCGACCTCTTCTTTCATTTTGAGTGCAATATCAGGGTGGAACCTCCTGAGCTTTTGTTTAATCGGGGTAGTTCCAGGTTTCAAGGTTAATCTATGTTCAACCAATGAATTATCTAATCCCGGCATATCTTCATATGTCCATGCGAACGTGTCTTTATATTCTTCCAAAACTTTGATCAAACGTTGTTCTTCGAGGGAGTGAGGTTTGCACCGATGAGGATTGTCTTAGGATCTTCCGGGGTTCCTAAATTCGGTTCCTTGGTCGGTTCATTCCCTGTGGCTGATGGTTCTTCAAATCTTCTAAGTCCGGATGCATATGCATCAGCCAAGTCCTCAATTTCATCCTCGAATTCGGGATCCTTCTCTGATACCACCTCATATACTCCCAAAGTATGATCTATGTTATGCTCATCCTCATATCGGATTTCATTTAACTGGATGGTATTATCCAAAAAGTTTGGCAGCCTTGCACACTCTACGCATTTCTGCGCCAATTGTTGCAGATACCTATTTGGAACTCGCTTACCTCTGACTTTCCTATTTCCTAACCTGACTTGACCTACTGAAGATAAAGCTGGAAAGGTGGTATTTACAATGTAGGGAGGATCGAGTAAATCGATCAATGATTCAGAAAAGAGGGATCCCTGATTGGGAGTACCCTCTGGGATGAGTAGAGACGTCTCCTCGATGGAAATGTGAGTTTCAGAGAAGACGTTTTTTTTTTTGAAAATTTCGAGTAAAAAGATAGAATGAACCTGAGTGACTCGAGGCTTGATAGAAGATGACTGAATTAATAGAGAGAAAAACTTAAGAATAAAGGGGAAAAAGGGGCTCGTGGGCCCAATGGTAACAGAAAGTGGACACATGGGTCCAAAACTAATGAAAAAAGCAAACGGGTACGTGGACCCGATCTTAGAAATAAATGGGCATGTGAGCCCATGTTGGGAAAAGCCCTCAGTTCTGAAGTCGATGAGGGAAGCAAATGGGCATGCTGGCCCAGTAAGAGTGGAAGGTTGAAGAGGGCTCATGGGCCCAAAGAGGGTAAGTGGGCCCTGAAGCCCATCCAAAAGATCTAGAAATAAAGGTACGAGGTTCAAACATGGGATTGTTATATTTGGGCCTCGTGGAATGGTTTTGACTTGGGTAGTATGCTTAACTAGATGATCCAAGATTGGTCTGCCCTTGGGTGGTTCTTGATACTCTTCCCCACTTGAGAACAGACGAGTCAAAGATAAGCATAAGTCTTCCAAGTCTTCTTCTTCTTCTTCTGGAGCCTTTCTTCTCTTGACAGCTATCACGGAACTTTTGCCTTCTTCAGCCATCATCATGGTCTCCCCTTTGATAAAGAAGGTGTGGAGTCCCATGGCATATCCTGGCTGGAAGATCCTCCTTGGGATGGAACCCTCTTCATATCCCAACCCCTGCCTGCGTGGCCTTTTCACAGTTTCAATTGGCTGAGTGATCCCTTGAAGATCCTTGCCTAAACCTCTTCCGGTGATAGCCCAATTTCATCATCATCCGCCATCCCGGTGTGTCCGGTAGTGAGGCGGTCATGCATCCGACTTCGGCAATTCTCCCACCGAGATGCAGGGTTGTATTGACGGACCTAGGGGTAAAGAAGCATCGTTCGGCTCGTCCCTTATAGGCATGCTAGTCACCTTGACCACCTGTCCTTTAAAGGGAAATTTTATGCCTTTGGTGGTTTGTTGAAGCCACAGCTCCTATTGCCTCCAAGTATGGTCTCCCAAGTATAGCCCGAAAAGTTGGATCCAATTCTAGAATATGAAAATCTGTTGTGACCGTACATGGCCCAAGTTTGACTTCTAGTGTGACCACCCCATGTGCAGACTTCTTGGAGTTGTCGTAGGCCGTCACCATGACCGTACACTGGCGGCATAACGTTGATGGAAGCTCCAGTGTCAACCAAACATGATTTCACTTCAATATTACAAATAACCACAGCCACATGCAACGCATATCTCCTGAATTCTGGATCTGCTAATTCCTCCTGAGAGAAAGTGAGTGTTGGGTGCTCACTTCTAGGTGCTAACACTGTAGTGATCTTCTCAGGTGGGAGATCTTCATTCACCATGACCCTTTGCAAGTACTGCTGTAGAATCTCCTGGTGCACCTTTGATCTTTTGATCAACTCAAGTATGGAAATACGGGCTGGTGTCTTATCTAAATGCTTCAACAAATCATAGGCTGTGCCTGGCAATGGTTCTTCTACTTGTTCCTCCTCCACTGGCTCCTGCGGTTGAGTTCCAGCTGGGGGAAAGGGCCGCTGGAACATCCTCCCCCTCCGAAGCACCGGGGCTATTTGGCGGTCGGGTAGAGGTGATGGGTTAACTGAGGTGGTAACAGGTGGTGTAGGTGCGGTATGGTAGGCAATGGGATTGGTGGTTACGGGATGATGGGGTTAGTTGGTAGAGAGGTAGGATTTGGAGGTGGTAGTGATGGTGATACCGGTGGCCTAATAAGAAGAGGCCGGGGTGCGGGAGTGGTTGATGAGTTTAATGAAGGTTGTGGTGGTATGATAGGTTGTGGTGTTGGTGGTATGATAGGTTGGGGTTTTGAAGTGGTAGAGCTCATAGGTGGGGGTTCGGGTATGGTGGTGATTGAGGTGGTCGGATGAGCAAGGGCCGGTGTGTGGCAATGGTTGAAGGAGGTGTAGTTAGAGAGGGGGCTGACCTAATGATGGGCCGGCGAGAAGAGGTGGCGGCAAGTGGTTGGGTTATTGAGCTTTGTGGTGGTTGTGGTGTAGCAGGTGCACGGATTATCTGTCTAGGAGGGTTCCTAGCAGGAGACCTAGCCGGGTTGACAGGCATGGTTGTATTGTGGCTTTCTAGTTGCCAACCTTGAGCACGATCGGCATCTCCCTGGACAATGGAGTGTACTAGACCAATCCCCTGGGTTTAGATGTGCTGGTGCCGGTCTTTGGAGCGGGAGCATGTAATGGGAGCGGATTATGGACAATCCCCAAGCCAGGTTGTTGTTGAGGTTGAGCCGGTGGACGCTGCCGTTGCTGCTGCCTAGCTTTCATAGCTTGTATGCATTCCCCCATTTGGACCCAATCAATGCTGCCTTGGTCATTCAGATCCTGGATGTAATCCTTGAATTGAAAGCACACCTCTACAGTGTGACCGGGACATCGGTGGCAAGCACAGTATCCGGACATATCAACATTTGTTGGCCAAACCTCTCTTTCCTTGGGCAATTCCAAGTGTTTCTCCGCCATGAGTACATTGAAGATGTCGGTCAAGGAGTAAGGGAGTTGCTGGTAGTTCTCTCTCCTAGGACCTCCCGTTCGTGGTGCTTGATTGGGTGGTGGCGGTGCCCTATTATAGGTAGGTTGACGAGGTTGCCGGGGTTGTGCTACCGGGTTGAGGTGGTTGTTGTGGTTGTCGTAGTTGTGGTGGCCTAACTTGTTGCCGAGGGGGTAATAGGAAGGGTTCTGTGGTGGGTTTCTGAACTGGTTTTGACGGTTCCCTCCCTAGTTCCCTACAATATTTACAGCTTCATTGTTGACCACTCCCTCGGTTGTAGGCCCAACTGGTGCTGAGGGGGTTTTCCTAAAGTTTCTAGGTTTAGGATCGAAAGGGTTTACCATGGTGGCATCCTTGAAGTGGGCTTGCAAGTATCGGGCACTGTCATAGAGTTCATTCATGGTGGTAGGACGGTGCATGATCAAGACATTCCTCAGAGCAGGTGTAGTGTTGCCAATAAGCATTTTTACTTGTTCCCCTTCAGAAATCACATCTGTCAGTTTTTCTGCCATTCCCCTCCAGCGATCAGCAAACTTTATGAAGTCCTCTTCGGGCTTCATCTTCTCAGCAATCAAATCCGTAATGGAGCACGCTGGTGCCACCCGGTCTCTGTATCTCTGCAAGAATTTGGTCTTGACAATGTCGAAGTCTCCTGCCTCAAAGGAGTCGAGTGAGTAGAACCATTCCAATGCAGACCCTTCTAGTGATCGGCGGAATAAGAAAGCAAGAACCCTACGATCATCTTTCCAGAATGAGGATTCATAAAGAAAATCTTTAAGATGAAGAAAGGGGTTGCCGGTACCATTGTAGCGGCGATAAACCGGTAGCTCGAGAAGGTGGCGGGTGTAAGGCGCGAGAGAAGGGATGGAAATCTCAGGCACTGACTTGGAGTCCAGGCGACATCTCAGCTCTTCATAACGTTCATTCATCTGTGTGAGCTGATCCATGATTGCCCTGGTGAGAGCAGGTTCTTGGTTTACTGGTGGGGGTATGTGGTTAGAGACATGGTTCTGAAATTGAGGAGCATGATTTGAAGATTGTCCCATGGCTTGGTGGATTGGGGGAACAACATGGTTGAAATAAGATGGTTGGACAAATGAGGGTTGGACCACAGATGGTTGAACTGCAAATGGTTGAATCATAGGTTGTTGAACAACAGGAGGTTGAATCATAGATTGTTGAACAACATGTGATTGAACAAAGGGTGACTACATGAGTGGTGGTTGAACTAGAGGACGAGGAGATAGGGCAACTTGATTGGTTTCGGCTTGATGCGAAGCAATTTTGCCCTTCACCATGGATTGTATACGGGCATAGGTTTCGGGTCGGTATAGAGAGACAACTCCCTAAAGAGTTGTTCAACATCACGGGGAGCAGATGGTTGAGGGACCTCTTGCGCTTCTGACGGAATTGGTTGGTGACCCATCTCGTGCTCTCGATGTTCAACTTGTTCCGCCATTCCAACGTGCCTTCCGGACCTTAGTTGCATTGAACCTTAGGAGAAAGTAAAACAAGTTGACAAAGTAAACAAAGAACTTTTTTTGGTTTTTTTAGTATCTTGCAAAAAGTTAGAGGTTTGAATTTTTGTTTGACAAACAAGTTATGCAAAGACTTGAAAGCAAGATTACGCAATGATTTTGATTAAACCTTAGGTTTATGAATTTTGTTAAGAATTGTTCTCTCAACAAATGGGTTAGGATCCTAACTCCAATCTCCAATGACCTAGGTTTCACACAAACTCACCACGTGTAGGTAACGTAGGATGCTTCGGGTTTTGGTGAGTGGTACAACCAACCCGATCGTGAAGAGGAATACTCCACGTATGAGGAATTACGGAGGCCTTGATGAAAGCCAACCAAGTCAACTAGGAAGGAATATCCCAGAAGAGAGGTCAGAATCCACCAAGATGGTGTTTTGGATGGGAGGGGTAAATGGGAGAGTGAGCTCCCGCCTCAAAAAAGTGTAAAAGAAGGAGGTAGAGAGAAGGAGCATAGAATGCAATCAAGTAATAAAGCAAGTAATGAGCAAAACATAAACTTAAACAAGCAATCAACACCAGACAAGCAATTAGAAACTAGATAAGCACCTAGAAACTAGAATCTAGACTTGTTTCTTATGTGAGCCAAATGGAGATAGTGAAAAGGTGATGGAAAGAAGAGGGTTCAGATCTGATAGCCAAGCAAAAAGGGTGGTCCACGTGGGGACCGATGTGGGAACTGGGGTAAAAGGTAAAGGTGGTTCACGTGGGAACCGGTTTTGGGTAAAAAGGGGTGGTTCACGTGGGAACCGGTTTGAATGTTCAAAAAGAGGGCCACGTGGGGCCAATTAAAGGTGAATAAAGATCTGATCCAAGTGGGGATAGATCTGGAAAAAAGGGTTTTGGTTCACGTGGGAACCGAAGTAAAGAAAGAGATTGGTTCACGTGGGAACCGGTTTAAAAGGAAAAGGGTGGTTCACGTGGGAACCGGTTTAAATAAAATGCAGAAATTAAATGGCATACTTGGCACTTCAGATCTGATGAAAGATGGGTGAAATCAGAAATTATGAGATGGCATGAAGTTAAGAAAGGTGGAAGGAAGGAAAGGCTCACGTGGGAACCGGTCTAGAACTAGAACTAGTTGCAAACAAAACACTTAGCACCCACGGTTGAAGACATTGCTAGTCCCACCGTGGTCGCCACGAAAATTGTCGACTACGAAAATTCGACGGGGTCCTCTCCTTTTCGGGAAGTCCGTGAACCCAGATCGTCACCTCAAGAGGGGATGAGAAAAGAAAGGAATAAAGCTCGGAAAGCAACTCTCACCTCGGTCCCACACTCACATTGATCCCCGAACTTTCATCCCTTGGCGTCGCTCGATCACCAAAGAGACGGTTCGGGTCATGTGGGAGGAGGGTGAGAAGAAATAAACGTGGTCGCCAGGAACCGTGGGTTCCGATTTATAGAATTAAAATGAAAGATGACCGTGTGTACCTTAGCGTGAAGAATGTGAGTTTAAGCTTCTCCTTCTTCGGCCGGCCGATGAAGAAGAGTCCTCAACGCGGTGGGTGCTTGATATTCTGTGCAACTAGACAAATAAGCAAGTGAAATAGACAATTAGAACTAGACAAAGTGGAGTATATGTAAAGAGAATAACATAAAACACACAATTGACTAGAAACTGACCGGATCAGGGTTATCTCTAACCCCTCTTTTTTTTATTTTTCGGATTAACAGAGTAAAAGTAATGCAAAAAAATGTAAAAAAATGATAGGATGATGGAGAATCACGAAACAAAGAGATAGGAAAAAGAATTGAAAGATTCTGAGTTAAATAGAGGAAGATATAGCCAAATCTGTTTTGTCGAAAAAGCCGAGTAGCAGTCCAGGATCTGCCAGGCGCGACTTTGCTTCTGCACTCGTCACGATCAGCCCCGACCTCTGAATCAAGTGCCGTCGATTGTAAACTCAAGAAGACTTGGAGAGGAAGAACTTTGATGAAGAGAGCTCAGGCAGCAGACGTCCACACACTGCTGTAGAGGCCTAAGAAGAGAGACTTGGCAGATAACCTGTAGAACAGCCTTCCTCTCTCTTGAACCGACTTTTCTCTCTCTAAAAACTCGAAATTCTCTCTCTAAAAATCATAAAATTGATGCAGGAGGGTGATAGGACGTCTTGAGATGCCTGGGGAGTCGTTCTCCTGCCTCTGGAACGACCAGAATCAGAGTCCATTTATAGGAGAACGGGGGGTCTGATCCGGACTAAAAAATAGGGGAAAATGCGCCCCTCTCTTGGGCGCATGCGCCCTGGTTCAGGGCGCATGCGCCCCATTGAAGGGCGCATGCGCCCCCTGGAGGGGGCGCATCTTATCCTCTCCGAAAAAATCGATCCTATCCGGTCCGTCGGTTAAGCGGTAGAGTCCGGGTGAAAAACTGAGTCCCTCGTGCCTCAAGGGTGGGGCGCATGTGCCCTCATGTGAGGGCACGAGATCAGGTGCCTCACTGGTAGGGCGCATGGGCACGTGCCCTGGGTCCCGGGCGCATGTGCCCTGGAACCCGGGCGCATGGGACTGGTTTCGCGCGTCCTTGTTCCGGAAGCCATTGCGAACACTCCCGAACTCGGAATTCGACGCCGTTTGTTGCGTTGGAAAGATAACAGGCCGAAGAAGCTTTCTATAGCATCGGATCAGCCATAAAACCCTCCAAAACTTCAGAATTTTGTCCGGAAGTTAGGGCAGTGAACAGAAGATCCGATACAGGTCAAAATGACTTCGACGGCAAACCGGAAAGGCACGGAATGCAACAAAACTTGTCCGGGGTGTGAATATGACCATAACCTTCAATGCATGATCATTAGGCATTGGTCATTCAGCCAATTTCCGTGTTTACACGACTTATGTGTGGCTTTCGCTCGGAAATTACGGCTTTTCGCGGAAAACTTCGGAAAACATCCGATTTCGTTCGGCGAAGCTCCAAATCAACTTAAAAGGACCCGGCATCATCATATGATCAATCATGCGTGTTACCCTATAAAACATGAGTTTTATGCTCCGAATTAGGCAAATTTGGCGTGTCTACAGTAAGGTTTGAGGTTTGGATGAGAAGTTCGGTATTTGGTTAGGACTTGGCAAAGAATTAGTTGGCTATCACCTATCACCCTCAATTCCATGGCACCATAGAAATGAGCAGCCTCCAGCCCGGCCAGCAAGGCTTCATATTCAGCTATATTGTTGGTTTCTAGGAAGTCAAGCTGAAATGCCTGTGGAATGGTGACACCCTCGGGTGATAGAAGGACGATTCCTATTCCCTTACCGTGTGAATTCAGAGCCCCGTCAAAATATAATGTCCAAAGGTGGGAAGATCGGATCAACATTAGTTCGTCATCCGGGAGCTCCAATTGGACCGGGTCAAAGAGGGGTATAGGGTGATGGGCTAGATGTTCAGCAATGGCATAGCCCTTAATCGCCTTCTGGGAGACATAGGTGATATCAAACTGAGAAAGGAAGCTCTGCCAACTACCTAACCGATCAGTTAGAACAGTTTTCTTCAGAAGGAATTTGATGGGATTGATGCGGGCAATAAGGTTGACCTCATGAGCTAAGAAATAGTGTTTAAGCTTCTGAACTACCCAGACTAGTGCAACACAGGTCTTCTCCACTATAGTATACTTTTGCTCGCATGGATCAAAGATCTTTGACAAGTAGTAAGTTGCCCTCTCTTTCCCTTCTTCATCCACTTGTGCAAGGACTGCCCCAAGAGAATTCTCCAAAATCGAGATGTATAAAACTAAGGGCTTGCCAGGGACTGGTGGTCTAAGCACAGGAGGACTAGCCAGGTATCTTTTCAAACCATCGAATGCATCCTGGCACTTCGAATCCCATTTGAACTCGGCCCCCGCCTTGGTCAACTCATAGAAAGGTTTACACCTTTGGGAGTGTTGTGAGATGAACCGGCGGACAAACTGTAGCCTCCCGATTAATCCTCGAAGTTCTTTCATATTTCTCGGAGGAGGCATACCAATGATTGCCTTGGCCTTGTTTGGGTCGATCTCTATGCCCCTTTTGCTCACTATGAACCCCAACAGTTTTCCTGAGGATACTCCAAACGTGCATTTCTTTGGGTTCATCTTCAATTTATATTCCCTAGCCCTTTGCAAGACCTTTCTTAACACTTCAAGATGATCTTCTCGGCTTTTGGACTTAACGACCAGGTCATCCACGTACACCTCTACAAGGGTATGCATCAAGTCATGGAAGATAGCCATCATTGCTCTCTGATAGGTAGCACCAGCATTCTTTAGACCAAAGGGCATGACGACATAGCAGTAGGTTCCCCAAGGTGTGGTGAACGAGGTCTTCTCCTGGTCCTCTTCGGCCAACCGGATTTGATTATATCCAGAATAGCCATCCATGAATGACAACATCTCGAATCCAGCAGTGTTATCAACCAGTACGTCAATATGAGGTAGAGGAAAGTCATCTTTAGGACACGCTCGGTTCAAGTCCCTGAAGTCTATACAGATCCGAACTCGGCCATCCTTCTTCATGATAGGGACTATGTTTGCCACCCATTGCGGATAAAGGACGACTTTAATGAATCTTGCTTGATGTAACTTGTCGACCTCTTCTTTCATCTTAAGTGCAACATCAGGGTGGAATCTCCTTAATTTTTGTTTGACCGGGGTAACTCCAGGTTTCAAAGTTAGACGATGTTTAACTAACGAGTTGTCTAACCCCGGCATGTCTTCGTATGTCCATGCGAATGTGTCCTTATATTCTTCCACTTAGGAGGACTGTCTTGGGATCTTCCGGTGTTCCAAGATTCAGTTCTTTTGTCGGTTCATCCACCGTGGCTAATGGTTCTTCAAATCTTTTAAGTCCAGATGCATACGCATCAGCCAAGTCCTCAATTCCTTCCTCGAAATCAGGATCTTTTTCTGATAAGAACTCGTAAACTCCCAGTGTATGATCTACATTGAATTCATCCTCATATTGGATTTCATCAAGCTGGATAGTATTTTCCAAAAACCTTGGCAGCCTTGCACATTCCTTGCATTTTTGAGCTATTTGTTGGAGATATCTTTCTGGCACACGTTTACCTCGAATTTTCTTCTTTTACGCCTAACTACTCCTAAAGAAGACGGAATTGAAAAGGTGGTATTAACAATGGGTGAAGGATCGAGCAGATCGATCAGTGAGTTGGAGAAGAGGGGTCCCTGGTTGGGAGCACCCTCCGAGACAAGTAGAGACGTCTCCTCAATGGAAAACTGAGTTTGTGAGATGACATTTTTTTTGGTATTTTGGGTATTTTCAATAACAAAAAGGGAATGAGCCGATGGGGCTCGAGCAGAAATATAAAGCTTAAGTAAATGGAAGAAAAATGGGCTCGCGGGCCCGATGATGACAAGAAATGGGCAGATAGGCCCAAAGCTGGTGAAAAGATCTAAGGGGCACGTGGGCCCAAATGGTGGGCACGCGGGCCCAAAGCAAGAAAATAAATCTAAAGGGCACGTGGGCCCGACTGGTGGGCATGCGGGCCCAAGGTTGTTGGATTGGAATGGGCATAGAAGCCCAGTGAAGTAAGAAGATTTGAATGGGCTCTCAGGCCCATTGATCAGTTCAGGTGGCCATTTTGGCCCATAAGTGGGAATTGAGCTAGATAGCCCATCAAGCGAATCCAAGAGGGATAGAGTGAGGATTTTGAAATACGTGACCGTAGGATACGGTTCACGTGGGATGTTGTTTGGAGGTGGGTTCGAGTGGACAAGTTGTTTAGAGATGGACTTGCCCTTGACTGGTTCTACCTCCTCTATGAACAACCGAGCCAAAGATTAACTCAGGTTGTCCACCTCCTCCTCTTGCTCTGGTGCCTTTTTCCTCTTGACTTGTTCTTCTTCTTTGTCCCCGGCCATCATCATGGTCTCCGCTTTGATAAAGAATTTTTGGAGTCCCATGGCATTTTTTGGCCGGTAGACCATCCGCGGAGTGAAACTGGGCTCATAGCCAAGCCCGTGTCTCTTTGGTCTTTGTACGGCTTCAATGGGGTGCACAACCCCCTGCAGCTCCTTTCCCAGCCCCTTTCCTGGCTGATAGCCCATCCCTTTCATCATATGCCATGCAACTGAATCTGGAGGCGTCGTCAATACCATGACCTCAGGTAGCTCTGTAGTTGAAACCAACGGCTGGACAGATTTTGATATTGGTAGTGCAGAAGAGGGGTCATCCACGTCATTCAGAATGGGGATGTTGGTTACTTTGATCACCTGGCCCTTGTATGGAAACTTCAGACATTGATGATTAGTGGAAGCAACAGCTCCTATTGCCTCAAGGTACGGGCGTCCCAAGATAGCTTTGAATGTAGGATCTAATTCTAGAACGTGAAACTCGGCGGTGACAGCACACGGCCCGAGCCCTACTTTCAATGTAACCACCCCTCGTGCCGGCTTCCGGGAGTTTTCATATGCGGTCACCGTGACGGCAGAAGGCTCGATTTCTTCATCGGAGATGCCGCAAAGTTGCAATGTTTCTGGCGGCATGACATTTATGGATGCTCCGGTGTCAATCAAGCAGGACTTGATCTCCACGCCTCGGATGACTACTGCAACGCGCAAGGTGTACTTTCTGATCTCTGGCCGTGCCAACTCCTCCTGTGTAAAGGTGAGTGCCGGATGTTCACTCCTCGGGGTCAGGACAGTAATGATCTTCTCAGGCGGGAGGTCCTCATTGACCATGACCCGCTGCAAATATTGTTGTAGGATGTCCTGATGGTTCTTTGACCTCTTTATTAGCTCCAGAATTGAAATCCGTGCCGGCATTTTGTCCAAGTGCTTCAATAGGTCATATGCCGTGCCGGGCAACGGTTCTTCTACCACCTCCTCTTCTGCCTGTTCCTGTGGTTGTATCCCGACCTGGGGGAAGACCCTTTGGAACATCCTCCCACTACGAAGTACCGGCGCCAGCGTGGTAGGGGGAAGTGGTGATGATGGTGATGGTAGGGTTGGTTGGTAGGTTGAGGAGCCCATGGTAGGTAGGGGTGGTGAGGATCGGATGATGAGGGGTCGTGGATTGGTGGAGGCCGGTATGTTGGGTGATGGTTGGGGTGTTGGTGGTGATGGTCTAATGATGAGGGGTCGTGGGGTGGCAGTGGCTGGTAGGTTAGGTGATGTCTGGGGTGTTGGTGGCGGTCTAATGATTAGACGCCATGGAGGATTAATGGTGGTTGGTGGGTTAGGTTGGGGTGCTGGTTGGGAGGCTGGTGGCGGTCTAATGATTAAGTGTCATGGAGGGTTAATGGTTGGTGAGGGTAGTGGTGTTTGGATAGTTTGTGGGCTGGGGGCAGCTCTCGGTATGGAGAGTATGGTGCGGTTTGTAGGTGGGGTTGGTATGGCAGGCATGGAGGTGATTTGATCCTCAACCTGCCAACCCTGGGAATGGTGGGCTGACTCCTAGATGGCGGAGTGGACGAGGCCGAGTCGTTGGTTTGGTGGTGCTGGTGCCGGTGCTTGTATGGGTGCATGTACCGGGAGCGGATCTTGGACTATGCCCAGGCCGGGCTGCTGTTGTGCTTGTTGTCGCCGTGGTTGATTCTGACGTGCCTTCATTGCTTGAATAGACTCCCCCATCTGTCCCCAGTCGATGTTCCCCTGACCGTTGAGGTCATGAATGTAATCTTTAAACTGGAAACAGACATCCACCGTGTGCCCAAGATACCGATGGTAAGCGCAGTATTTTGTCATGTCAACATTTGCTGGCCATCCTTCTCTCTCCTTTGGAAGCTCTAGCTGCTGTTCAGCCATCAATGCGTTGAAGATATCGGTGAGGGGGAATGGCAGTTGAGGGTAGTATTCTCTCTTGGGTCCCCCCCTCCTAGGTCGGTTGGCTGGTGGTGGCACTTGGTTGTAGGCTTGTTGTGGTGGTGGTGGTCGGTTGTAGACATGTTGTTGTTGAGGCGCTCGGTTGTAGGCATTTGGTTGCTGGGGCACTCGATTGTAGGTGGGTTGCTGTGGTGGTGCTCGGTTGTATGCAAGTTGTTGCTGTGGCTGAGGAGCTGGTTGAGGGGCTGGGCGGTATTGTTGGTTGGGTGGTGGGTTACGGTATTGGCTCTGACGGTACCCACCCTGGTTACCCATGGCATTGATGCTCTCATTATTTACTACCCCTTCGGTGGTGGGTCCTACAGGTGTAGGCTTTCTAGTGTTACGGGGCTTGGTGTCAAATGGGTTGATCATGGATGCATCCTTAAAGTGGGCTTGGAGGTAGCGGGCGCTATCACACAACTCACTCATGGTTGTTGGGCGGTGCATGATCAAAAGGTTGCGAAGGTTAGGCGTGGTGTTCCCAATGAGCATCCTCACTTGCTCCCCCTCTGAGATGGTATCTACTAGTCTCTCAGCCATTCCCCTCCACCGATCAGCAAATCTGGCAAAGTCTTCATCCGGCCTCATCTTTTCGGCAATCAAATCAGTTATCGAGTAGGCTGGCCCCACCCGATCCTTGTACCTCTGTAGAAACTTTGCCTTGACGATGTCGAAATCTGCCGCCTCAATGGAATCAAGAGAATAGAACCAATCCAGGGCGGATCCCTCCAATGACCGACGGAATAGGAAGGCAAGGGCTTTGCGGTCATTTTTCCAGAATGCGGAGTCATAGAGAAAGCTTTTTAGATGGTTGAAAGGATTACCAGTCCCGTTGTAACGTTGGAAGACTGGTATCTCTGAAGGAGGAAGGTGTAGAACTGGGAAGGATGGGACAGAGATTTCAGGGATGGCTTTAGAATCGAGGCGATGCCTCATCTCTTCGAAACGCTCATCCATCTGGTTGAGTTTGTTCATTAATGCCTGGGTGAGGCTGGATTCCTGAGCCACGGGAGCAAAGTGTTTAGGTGGCTGAGTTGGAGGAGGTAGGTTGGAAACAGGAATTGGAACAGAATTGTGTGAATGCCCCCACAACGGGGTGAGTAGAGACACGGCAGGGTTGCCCAGGAGAAGAGATGATTTGGGGCCTGACTGCTGATTGAGGTGGTGAGGGGGCTTGATTTCCCTCGACCGGATCTTGAGTGGCGGGCATCTTGCCCTTTGTCAAGGATTGCACAAGCGAAAAAGATTCGGGGTCTAGATGAAGAGATAGACCCTGGAGGAGTTGCTCCACGCTAAGTGATGCAGGTTGATGAGTAGCATTTTGAATTTCTGGCTCCCTGACGGCGTTGACATGGCCCTCTGGTTGGACCACGGGTTGCTGAAGCTCGTAGTGACCCGTCTCGTACTCCTCTTCTTGGCCGTAGTAGTCCGACATCCCGACGTGTCTTCCGGACCTTAGAGTGGGCATCCTGTCAAATTTCCTTACAAAATGGTTGAAAGAAAGCAAATGAAGGGTGTAAATGCAAAGAGAGTTTTTTGTTTGGTTATGGTTGTTTGTTTGATTTGATTTGGTTTCAATTTGGTTGTTTGACAAGCAAGTTGAACATAAAAATTAAAGGGATTTTTTTTAGGTGTTTTGAAAGAGGAATTTTTTCTTTTCAATTGTTGTGAGCAAGCAAGTGCAAGTTATGCAAACAAGGTTTTAAAATGACTACTCGACAATTAATGTGTTGAAACCTTAGATTAGATAGATTGTTAGCAATTGTTCACTCAAGTAGGTATGGTTCCTATTGCTTCAATCTTCAAGACCTAAGGTTATCACTCAATCACCACGAGTAGGTACTTGGGTTCTTCGGGTTTTGGGAAGTGGTACAACCGGCCCAATATTGCGGAGAGGAATACTCCACGGATGGGGGCTTACGGAGGTCTTGATGGAAACCACCAAATCAACTAGGAAGGAATATCCCAGAAGAGAGGTTAGAATCCACCAAGAAGGTGTTTGGAGGGTGAGGGTGTGTTGGGAGAGAGAGCCCCCGCCTCGAATGCCCTACGGATCGGAACGAGTCCGGTACCCGATGCAAAAGCTAATGCAAAAATGAAAAATGGAGGGTAGGAGAAGAAGAAGCAATCAATATGCAAACATGAATGAAAGCTATTAAATAAACCAAGCAAGTGAATGCAAACAAGATAAGCAAAGAGAAAGTAAAACAAGTAACTAGAAACTAGTAATTAAAAGGTGGTTCGCGCGGGAACCGGCTTGTGTTGGAGTGTCCAATTGGGGACAAATCTGAAGTAAAGGTAAAAGGAAGGTCCACGCGGGGACTGATTTGAAGATAAAGTGGCTCACGCGGGAGCCGAGTTTTGAAGGAAAAGGGGTGGTTCATGCGGGAACCGGTTTGTTTGATTGAAAAAGGAAAGAGGGGGCCACGCGGGGCCAATCTAATTGGTGCAAAGGGGTGGTCCACGCGGGGACCGATCTGAAGGTAAGTTGGTTCATGCGGGAACCGAGTTTGAAAAGAAAGGTGGTTCACGCGGGAACCAGTTTTTGAAGGAAAAGGGGTGGTTCACGCGGGAACCAGTTTTTGTGAAGAAAAGGGTGGTTCACGTGGGAACCGGTGTAAGAGTTGACAAAATGAAAAGAGAGCCACGTGGGGCCAATCTAAAGGTGCTGCAAATGGGTGGTCCACGCGGGGACCAATCTGAAAGTAAGTTGGTTCACGCGGGAACCGAGTTGGAAAAGAAAGGTGGTTCACGCGGGAACCGGTTTATAAGAAGAAAAGTGGTTCACGCGGGAACCGGGCTGAAATTAAAGACAAGAAATCAAGTCCAAATGGGGGACAATCTTAAAGGAAGAGTAATCAGCAAGTTTTTAAAGGTAAATTGACATGGAAAAGGGTAAAGGACAAGCCGGTTCACGCGGGAACCAAGTCGGAAAACAACTAGTTGCATGGATCAATCAAGCTAGCACGATTGAAGACATTGGTTGTCCCACCGGGGTCGCCAAAAAGCTGTCGACTCCGGAAACGGGTTCCGGATCGGCACCTCAATAAAAGGTGAAAGATGGAATAGGAGAGAAAGGGAGAGTGAATCGAAAAACACTCGGAAAGCGGTAAAGAGGTCCTCACCTCGGTCCCACACTCACATTGATCCCCGAACTTTCATCTCACAGCGTCGCTCGAGCACCGGAGACGGTTCGGGTCATGTGGGAGGAGAGTGAGGAGGAGATGAAATTAAAGCATGAGAAATGTGGTCGCCAGGAGCCGCGGGCTCCGATTTATAGGATGTAAATTAAGAAGTTGAGTTGAATTGACCGTGTACCTTAGCGTGGGAGATCGGGATATGGGTTCAACCTTCTTCTTCTTCGGCCGGCCGATGAAGAAGAGTCTCCAATCAATGCTAGCTTGTTCAACCTGTGAAAATATAAAAATAAACCAAGTGAAGAAAATAATTAGAACTATGGGAAGTGTAGTAACTGTAGAGAGAAGATGAGAAGGAAGCAATCGGAATCGAACTCACCGGATTGGGGTGAGCCTTAACCCCTTTTTTTGTATTTTTTTTTTGATTAAGTAAAAATGATGCAAATAAACTGAAATATGCTTTAAAACAGTAAATGAACTGAGTTAAATGATTTGAGAAAGCTTATGGAATGGATCGGCTTGAGTTGAAGCCGAGTTGGTTGAGAAAAGGCCGGTTCGGGTAGCTTTGCACCCTTCTGGTGCGACTTCGGTGCAGAGAAAGCTAAGGACGACCTCAATGTCAGAATCGAGTTCCGTTTGTTGGAGTAGACGGAGAACTCAGAAAGGAAGAGTTCCTATGTTGAAGACTTCTCCGAAATCCTCCTTTATAAGTAAGTAAAAATTCTTAAAGTGGGAGGATATTGAAAATAGAACCTGGATGTGCGCCCTCAGTGTGGCAACCGCCACGAACAAACGGCAAGTCGGAATGGAGTGCCGTCAGTTGGAGACGAAAGAGGACGAAGAGAGAAACAATTTGTATGTTGAAGACTTTCGCAGCAGAAGCCTCGAGTTTTCTGCAAAAGTCGATGAAGATGGTTGATGAAGAACACCCGGATCGAGCCTTCTCCTTCACCTCGGGATTGATTTCTTGACTTTGGATCGCCTTTGGATGTCGGGACGGCTTTGGAGAAGAGCTTGGATGACCTCTGGACGAGATAGGCACTGGGGATTAACCTTGGGTCGTTGAGAATGGTCCTCAATTTATAGGGGAAGGGAGACGGTGCAAAATTTAGAAACTGGACCTAACGCGCCCCCGCATTTCAAAGGAGATGAGGGCGCGCAGGGCGCGTCCTCAAACCAAGGGCGCGCAGGGCGCGCCCCCAGTTCGGGGGCGCGGTCTGCGCGCCCCCCTGTTTCAAAGGGGGTGGGGACGCGTTACGCGTCTCACTGCTAAAAATCGACGGAAACTTCCGGAAATTGCTAAAAATCGACTTGACATACTTAACGCGCCCCCGAACCGGGGGCACGGTACAAATGATCGAAAATCCTCCCCGGAAACCTTCCAAAAAACCGGTTTAGAAGGTGCTAATCGGGGTAATTTGCGATTTAAAGCAACTGACCGCGCCCTCGCCTTTCAAAGGAACTGGGGGCGCGCAGGGCGCGCCCTCCACTTTCAAGCGAAGCGGGGGCGCAGTACACTCTCTCTCCTGTGTGCGTGTTCCGCGAGCCGTATCTTGCAAACGGGATGTCCAATTCGGCTTCCGTTTGTTGCGTTGGAAAGAGGGCCTTCAACCGCACCTCCTCAAGTCGGTAAACCAGCTGGCGTGACTCTCGATGTTCGCACGGGGCTTTCTACCAGTTTACATTCTCGCGGAAAGCCGAAACCCGGGGCGAAGATCCGAAAAAGCATGGTTCCGGTCGAGAAATCTCGGGTCAACTTGGGATGACTTAAAATGATGACCGAACAAGTTTGGTACGATCGGACAACCCGAAGTCATCGAAAATTTGATATTAACCCGGTAAACGTGAATCGAAAGCCGTAAAAGCCGCGAAACCCTAAAATTGACCGAACCGGATGTATGGCTCCGGATGATGAAAATATTCGGCTAGAATCGACCCGGATGACCTGAAAAGACCCGGTGATGACCGGAAAGGCCTAACATGTGGTCCGGTATAGCCGTGTCAGCACAGATCGAAAAAGCCATAACGAAAGTCGTCATTGACCGACGCCTACCGAAATGACTTCTCAGAAACCCTGAATGTTACGGAACACATGCAGGACTCCCGAGACCTTTAATTATGAACCATTCAAGGTCGGTCATCGAGCGGGCTTCATATTTTTACAGTTCACGTGCGGCTCTCGCTTGAAGGTTACGGCAATATTCCGGAAATCATTGGTCCATTCTCAACTTACAAGGGGGGCTCCACCAATGTCCTTAGCTCATCTCCACGATGTAATCCGGATCAGATAACGGTCAGATAAAAGATATCGCCTATGGAATAAGAGTCCGGGGCTCCGAATCAGGCCAATTTGGCGTGTCTACACAGGGCATGATCTGGAATTTTTTGAAGTCAATTTGAGATTTCTTTAATTGGTTTTGGTCGAAATTAATGCTAGCCGTTGGATCGGGAGCACTCTGATTAAACCAGGGTTAAACCTAACCCAAGATGGGCTAACCCAACCTATCATGGCCGAATCCCATCCTCCCTCATCTGATGTGTGCGCAAGAAGCCCTATAAAATAGGGAAGGGAGGCGCACCCACCTCCTCCTTCCTTGGCTGGTGGGTCCCCCTCAACCACCTCCCATGGCTTATCCCTATCTCTCCCTTGGTTTATCTTCATCCTAACTAATCCTACAACTAACCAAGCTTATCCTCATCCAAGCCTTGGTCGAACCAGCCTTTTTTCCACATGTCATGTGCGCACACCTCCTTGAAAGGAGGAGATGGTGCGCACCCTTCTCTCCCTCTCTTAATAGTTGGTGCATAATCATCCTCAACAACCAACTATGGGTTATCCTTATGATCTCCAACCTCCCTTGAGTTATCCTTATCTCCTCTCAACAACCTCCAGCCTTATCTCCTCCTGGAGATGGTGCCCCTCAGCCCCTATAAAAGCCCCCTCAGCTGGCCATGTGCAGGACAAGCTGATCACCCTGCGGAAGCCCTGCCTCTCCTCCCTCTACCCTGCTCCAAGACAGCTTCTCCTTGCTTGGACGTCTTCATCAGCAAGTCATCAACCTCTCCAGCCCCCTTGTGGTGTACCAAGTGAAGAAGAAGAAGGATAAAAGGCCTCCCTCCAGCAGGTGTGCCAGCAGCAGCCCAATCGATGGTGCACTGATTCCAACAGCAGGTGTTCCTTCTTGGAGCACTGATTGCAGCCCCATTTTCAGAAACAAAAGAATAAGAAGAATAAGGGTATAAGACCAGTCATCTTCTCCTTCAATCTCTAACAAGTATTGTGCAAAAAAAGGTGAGGGAAGATGTAGTACTTTCTAGTTTTTTTCCTCCCCTCTTCTTTCTCTTCCCCTCGGCCTTCTCTATGGCCATTCATGAAGCTCCAAAAAATCATCCTTGTTGGTACCACTTAAAGCCCATGTTCAAATTCCCAATGTTGGTTCCACAAGCCATAAAAAATCAGCCTCTTTGAGCCCCTCATTTCAGACCCCTTGCTGTCCATGTGTACACAGCCCATAGGTGGTCTGTACAGCCCATTTGGCATCCCCAAGCAACACCGTGTTGTCACCTAACACCATGCCTCTTGTTGACATCCCTCTAGCAGCCAATTAGGCTCCAGAACATGCTCCTAATCAGGATATGTTCGACCATCCTTGCTGCCCAAGTGGACGAACTTCAGAAAACACCCAAATCAGGCCCCTCTGATGGCTTGGAAACCAGCACCTACTTAACCTCTCTGATGGCCATCTAAACAGCACCCAATCAGCCCTATTCTCTACACGGATCCCTTACCCATTGAGGAGGATGGAGTGATGTCCCGGGCATTCTTGGATCCACAAGATGGGCCAAGTCTCCCCGGGAGGGCTCTTGATCCCTTGTTTTGGCCGGAGGAGAGGGTGATGTCCCGGGAATTCTTGGAATGCGTACGACGGGTCAAGTCTCTCTCAGCGTCTTTTCACCTTCAACCAAGCCAGCCCATTTGTGTGGCCTTTCTTATTTCAATACCAAACAGCCCCTTTGAGGCATTGAAATCCTTTCCAACATGCCCTTTGTGCAGCACCTAATCAACCCTTCCAAACTTGCCTTAAACCTGCCCCTTGTGCAGTCCCCTTTCCAACTCTTCCAAGCAGCACCCCCACAGATCCATTCCAGCCCCTCTGAGGCTTCCTTTGCCCACTTGCTACAGCAATAAGGCAAACACTAGAAATCAAATTCTCATAGATTGTCAAAGCAGGCCATTCTGGCCCTTGGAGATCAAAACAGGTGCTACGAACAAGTGCAACAAACCGAGGCTACAATAGGTCCTTGTAAGGACCAGGTTGGAGATGACGGCCTGATCCCCCTTGGCTCACATGATGGGTCAAGGGCTTGAGAAGGTGGCTCTCGATTCTGGTCCAAACAAGGTGTAAAACAGGCCAACCGGGCCATGGAGACATGAAGCTTGAATTGGGCCAACCGGGCCAACATGACATGAAGCCGGCCTTCTCAGGCCATGAGACATGAAGACCAGCCCATTGTGCTGATTAAGCTGGCCCATTGGAAAATAAACCTTAACTAAATCTGAAGGCAAAATGCCAAAATTAAATAAGGAGTTAGTCCACAACTGGATGCTTCATTGGGCGGCTCATCCGGCATGCACCGGAACGTTGACCCGGGCGTAGGCATGGGACACGCTTCCCACTGCAGATGGACCCTTCCCACTACTTGGAAAGTCAAATGACTATAACTTGTAGGACGGGTAAAATTCCACACCGATTGGAAAATAAGGCGGCATGCTACCAAAATTTTCCCAATTAAATGGTATTTTACACCAAGGGAAGGACATTCACACATTTGCACCATTGACAGCATTGAACATGGCATATGAACTGCCACATCTGATGTACACCAGCATGAACATGAATATTCAATGAACATTTCAAGTACCGAGTTGATTGCATGTGACTGGGCATCGACACTAGTCCGACAGACCGGATGTGATGCAAACCGAACAAGAGTTAACCAAATCTGAAGTTAACTTAATTAAATCTGAAAATACATTCAAATTAATCTTAAAACATGCTTAAAACAGATCGTTAAAGCTTTAACATCTAACAAAAATCAGATTTAATACAATCTGGAAGAATTGATTCAATACATTTAATCCATTTGAATTCAAATGCTTAAACAAGTGCAAATCAAACCAATTGAAAAGAACACATAAAGAAAACATTAATGTATATGAAATTCATCTTAAAACATGCCAAATTCATATCATTAACAATCTGAAATTCAAGTTTAATCAATTTGAATCAAACTTCAAAACATTTAAAACATACCGAACACACCCGAATTGGTATGAAAACACCAACCGACATGAGAAAACCACATTAAAATGACTCAACACATGTCGACTAAACTTAAACAAGTCAAATTGATCAACACATCTAAAATATCAAGTTCAAACAAAAAATAAAATAAACCTCAACCAATTGAAGTAAAACAAACCAAACAATTAAAACAAGCTCAAAACACTTAACATTCAAATCCAAGTCAAATGGAAATCTGAAATTAACATTTCAAACCACATCAAAATCCATTCTTAATCAAACATAAATCAACTTCAAACAAAATCTAATCAAACTTGTTTGCATCTCATCGGGCCTAAAAGGCCGGGGCCCTTTGTGTTCTTTATATGTTGTGGATGTGCACGCTCTCGTCAAACAAGATCGCTATGGCAGTTAATCAAGGGTGTTCGAGTGTTTGCTCGATGTAAATGAACATTGGATATTTGCACCATCCAATGGAGAGAGGTCAAAAAATATTTTCACAGAACCCGAACCTCGGTTCTATACTCTTCTAATATCACCTGGACTATCTAGTAGTTTTTATGGTCTATCACCTATTTTACTAGAAAATTCAGGTACGATATTTTCAACATTCAAAAAACAAATCTTTTAAACACATTTCAAGAAACAAAACGATTCCCGAGGTTCCCAAAAATTGGCACGCCCGGTGGGACCTCTCTTTCCCTTCATCTCTCTGCCATAGCGATCTGAGAAAGTGCACATCCACTACCTCTTAAAAACACTCTAATCAAGTCAACCTTTTTACAGGTTCAGCGATGGCTTGTGAAGGTGTCATTTACTTAAAAACTTATGTTGACAAAAAGCGTCAACTCAATCACGTTGGTGATCAATTTCAGCAAATTTGCAAAGATCGTGTTGCTCCTGGACTGGCTCGACACCATCTTGGAGTCACCACCTGCTGCTGAGGACAGAGCAACGATACCCCTCACTTTCTACTCCATAATGCATCTCCAAAAGCTTGGCCTGGACACCGCCAAGTTGCTCCCATAAAATGTTCTGTTGTCTCCCCCACGTGAGACTTTTATGGTGAATTAGATCACCCTTGAATCTGGGCCCGCGCCCGCACCCACAGTCATAGTACCTACTCCACTTGCTGCCCTAGAACCTACTATGTCTGCCACAACATTTGTGCCTGCACCTGCTGCCATGCTGACACCTGCTACAACACCCCTCAACCTGAGGAAGAACATGAGTGAGTGAGGATCCTTTCGGCACCTCAACATCAACAACGTGTGTTGCTCGTGGGACCACACCCACCAAGTGATGTCTATCAAGACTCCTTCTAAGCTTATGGAGGAGAAGCATAGATGACTACAACCTGTTATCTTGCCACTTGTCGACAGTTCTTCACTCTGAACTGGCTAGATTACAACAATGGGATCCTTGTTGTGCCCAATGTTAATGCACCAGATGCAAGGGGGAAGTGTAGACCTTCTGCCTGCCCCAAGAAATCCAACAAACCAGCAGCTAGAAAGGCCACAGAGAGGGGGCAGCCCTCCCTTCTGAACTTAGAAGACTCAAAAAGGACAATACAGGCAAGGGATCAGCCCTTAGCCTGCCATACTTCGTTAGATTGAGCAGTGGTCTGAGATGACAAGACCCCACATCTTATCCAACTGGGGGCAGCCTCTCCATCGGATTTGCCCTTCATCTAGCTAACCGATCAGTGGTTCAATGTACAAGGGCTTGACAGCAACCACCTACCATAAAAAAGAGAGACACATCAGTAGTCAGCCATGACACTGAATCACCTTGGCACACAATTCTGCAAGCTAGGGGCAAATCCCCATATGAGCTAATGTTATGGAGAGCGGGGGAACAATCCTCTCCTCTGAGTTCTAAAAGTAGGGGCTGGACTGCAGTTCCAAAAATGGCAGCGCAGGCAAAGAACCATCCCTCAGCCCGCCTTCCCTCATTCGACCAATCAGCAGTCCAAGATTAGGAGAACTGGCAGGTGCCACCACCTACCAGCCAGGAATCACCTGTAGTTGGTCAGCCCATTGGCCAATTTTTTTCAGCTCTCTACTTAGCTGATCAGGGGCAACATTCTTGCCAGATCCTCTCATCATTGGGATGGCCAATCAGTAGTTGGAGAGGCCAGGAAGAGGAGGCAGCCCTCTCCTCTAAATTATGAAGTCATATGCTGATCAGCAGCTCTAAAGACAACAACTCGGGTGAGGGACCAACCCTCGACCAGCCTTCCTACATCGGACTGACCAGCAGTCCAAGCTGAACAGAACTTGCAGGTGCCGCCACCTACCATGGGAAAATTCTTTGTGAATGGTTGGTTCATTGACCACCCTTTCAAGTTCACTACTTAACTGACTATGGGTAGACTCCCCGTAGGTCATTCCCTTCACCTGGCTGACCGATCAGTGGTCTGGCCCATGAAGACCTGGCAGCAGCCACTTGCCATGATGAAAACATCAATTAGCCCAGCTGTTGGCTTACTACTTCGGCACCCAGCTCCACCGATTGGGGGCATGTTCCCCACACAAGTTATTCCTCACGGGGAAGTCCATCCAATGGATCCCCTTGCTGACCGGGGGCAAGGTGCTAGACCCTCTACCATGGTTCCTAACTGAATTTGGCTTCTCCTCAATGGAACCAACCTCTATCAAGGTTTGTTGTTCACCATTCCCAGATGAGGGGCTTACGGGCAGAAATCCTAATAGCTGCCACTGCTAAGTACCATGCATGATGCTCCACTGAGCTTTAGGCTACCCTACCACCGATTAGGGGAAGCTCCTTGTTGGTCCTTTCCTTCTTCACACCGACTAGCTAGCAGTCTGACCCATGAGGATTCAACAGCAAATGCCTGCCGTGAAATTAAACACCAGCAGTTTGAGCCTGCGCCTGCAAAACAACAATAGTAGAGTCTCTTCAAGATTCGAGTCAGACATTAGTCTTTCCATCACCTGATGGTTAGCAATGTGCATTGCCCCTGGAATCTCACTCTCCTGGCTGCCTTCATCCAAACACGACGAGCTCAACTCATTGATCTACTACTTGACAACCAGTTTCTTACTTTCGAGTGGTTGGATGTCAAAGATAGGGCCCATGCCATGCGCACCATTTTTGCTGCACTAGCTACACAATAGAAGCTCAAGTCTTCTATCCAACTTAAGAAGATCGGCCGACCAATGGCCAAGCAGGACAAGGAGTGGGGGCAGCCCTCTCCTCTGAAACTTGAAAACACGAGCCAACCTAATATGGCTATAAAGGTGGCAGTCCGGGTGAGGGATCAGCTCTTAGCCCGTATACCTCAACTAGATTGATCAGCCATCTTACCCAGAGAGAGCCGGTAGGCCCAAACACTTGTCATAAAAAGGAATTTTCCTTACATTTGGTTTGTCTGCCGACCAACTCTTCCAACACTTTGCTCTACTGACTGGTGGCAAGTTCCCCATTCAAGCTACTCCATGCCTAGGGTCCCAGACAGTGGACTCTCATGCCGACCGAGGGCAAGGTTCCAGACCCTCTGCCCAGGTCCTTATATAAATTGGACCGATCAATGGTCTGACTTGAAGATAGCTAGCAGACAGCAACACCTACCATTAGAAAAATTCTAGCAATTGAGGGGCCAGCTGATCAACATTGTCCATGCTCGGCTCAAGCAACTAAGGGCAACCTTCTCGTCCAAGCCACTCTCCAACAAGCTGACTGACCAGCGGTCTAGTCCTTAGGTCATCCTACTAACTTACCATCGCTGATTGGTGGCAAGTTTCCTGCACAAGCTACACCCCACCGAGAACCCCGGACAACGGACTCTCGTACCGACCGGGGGCAATGATCCAAACCCTCTGCCCCAGTCCTCAAACAAATGTGGCTGCCAAATACCAATGTTTCCCCAGTGGAGCTTCTTCCTTCTAAGCTTGGTCATTTACAACGCTCGGATGCAAGCCCTTCCAGGTTGAAACCCTGGACTTGACCACACTGAGGGTCATTCTTATATTGTTTCCCTATGTCCTCCTTTCCATAACATTTTTCAGAAAATCATCGCCACTTTAACCATTCTGATTATGGTGCTACAAGCCTCTATCACTCATGCCTGTTCAGACTTAATGATGCTTTGAACTCCCACCACCTTGATCAATCTGATTTTAGTGGTTTACAAAAAAATTCCCCAGCCTTGGCTTTTCAGCCCACATGGCCCAACAAAAAAAAACAAACACATACACACACACACACCACTTTCCTCCCATTTCATATGACTCCCAACACTTTTACCATCTTGGCTATTCTGGCCCGTATGGCCCTAAAACCTCTACTACCCTGATCACCATGATCTTGGTAGCCTACTCAACTTGCTACCTTGACCACTCGTTCATGCAGCGAGGCTATTGTAAATGCCTCTTTGGCTTCAATAGTCTCTCTCATTCCTGCCTTTTGTGCAAACCTTTAAATCAGCCCCTTTGAGGCTATCTCTCTCATTGGTCCCTCTGTGACCATCTCTTCCCTCTATGCAAGCCTTCCATAAAGTCCATCACATTAAGGCTCCTCTTCGCCCCTTTGTGGCACCTTAGTTATACCCTTTGTGTAGACCCTTGGGAATACAGCCCTTTTGAGGCTCCCATTTGCCCCCCTTGTGGCATTTTAGTTCTACCCTTTGTGTAGACCCTTGGGAATCCAGCCTCTTTGTGGCTCCCTTTTGCCTCTTTGTAGCAATTTATTCGTACCCTTTGTGTTGACACTTGGGAATCTCGCCTCTTTGAGGCTCCCTTTCGCCCTTTGTGGCATTTTAGTCTTACCCTTTGTGTAGACACTTGGGAATCCAACCCCTTGAGGTTTCCATTTACTCCTTTGCAGCATTTTAGTTCTACCCTTTGTGTAGACCCTTAGAACTTCAGCCCCTTTGAGGCTTTTGCCCCTTTGTGGCATTTTAGTTATACCCTTTGTGTAGACCCTTGGGAGTCTAGCCCTTTGAGGCTCCCCTTCACCTCTTTGTGGCACTTTTGTCCTATCCTTTGTGTAGACACTTGGGAATCAGCCCCTTGAGGTTTCCATTTACTCCTTTGCATCATTTTAGTTCTACCCTTTGTGTAGACCCTTGGAAATTCAGCCCCTTTGAGGCTTTTGTCCCTTTATGGCATTTTAGTTCTACCCTTTGTGTAGACCCTTGGGAGTCTAGCCCTTTGAGACTCCCCTTCACCTCTTTGCGGCGCTTCAGTCCTACCCTATGTGTAGACACTTGGGAATCCATCCCCTTGAAGCTCCCATTTGCCCCTTTGTGGCATTTTAATTCTACCCTTTGTGTAGACCCTTGGGAATCTAGCCCCTTTGAGGCTCCCTTTCGCCCTTTGTGGCATTTTAGTCTTACCCTTTGTGTAGACACTTGGGAATCAGCCCCTTGAGGTTCCCATTTGCTCCTTTGCAGCATTTTAGTTCTACCATTTGTGTAGACCTTTGGGAATTCAACCCCTTTGAGGCTCCCTTTTGCCCCTTTGTGGCATTTTACTTCTACCCTTTGTGTAGACTCTTGGGAATCCAGCCCCTTTGAGGCTTCCCTTTGCCCCTTTGTGGCATTTTAGTCCTACCCTTTGTGTAGACCCTTGGAAATCTAGCCCCTTTGAGGCTCCCTACTTAGCCATTATGAGGCTCTTTATTGGTCCCTCTATGACCTCTTATTGCTACCATTTGTGCTAGCTTTTCTTAAAAATCTAGTCCCTTTGAGACTCCATGCTCACCCCTTTGAGACTTTGTTTTTGCGTTTAGTGCAAATGTTTACAAAAGGATAGCTCCTTTGTGGTTCCTTACTAGCCCCATTGTGGCTCTTAAACTTTGCTTTTTAAGCAAGATTGAAGCTCCTTTGTGTTAGCTTCATGAGCCTTCATCAGACCTTCATGATAAGTTTCCTTTTACACTTGGATTGGTCTTATCTTACTAGAAACCCCATTTGAGTAGGTTTCAAATTTTGACCCTCATACCAAGTTGCCTTTTACACTTGGATTGGTCTTATCTTACTTGAAACCCCCTTTGTGTAGGTTTCAAATTTTGACCCTGATGCCAAGTTGTCTTTTACACTTGGATTGGTCTTATCTTACTTGAAACCCCTTTTGTGTAGGTTTCAAATTTTGACCCTCATGCCAAGTTGCCTTTCATACTTGGATTGGTCTTATCTTACTTGAAACTCCCTTTGAGTAGGTTTCAAATTCAGACCCTCATACCAAGTTGCCTTTCATACTTGGAGTGGTCTTATCTTTTTTTTCCTTCCCCTTTGAGTAGGTTTCAAATTCTGACCCTTATGCCAAGTTGTCTTTCATACTTGGATTGGTCTTATCTTACTTGAAATCCCCTTTGAGTAGGTTTCAAATTGTGACCCTCAGGCTAAGTTACCTTTCTCACTTGGATTGGCCTTATCCTACTGAGGAAACACCTTTATGATGGTTTCTCCACTTATCCATTTAAAACCTCCCTTTTGTGTCAGTTTGAAGATTAGACCCACATGCCAAGTTGCCCTCCGCACTTGGATTGGCCTCATCCCCTTGAGAAATCCCCTTTGTGTCAGTTTCTCCATTCACCTAGCTAAAGCCCCCTTGTGTTAGGTATCTCAACTCTTCTCGAACCCCATGTTGAATTACCTCTAATTTTGACTTGGTTCATTCTTCTGGAATATGGCTTGAGGGAAGCCTTGATTCCCTACAAAAAAAAGAAAAAGAGATGAAAAAAAGAGAATGGGCTAAAAATGGAGATGCCTGATGGACTTAGTCAATCAAACACCATGATTGGCTAAGGGTAAAAATGTCAAAATAATCTAGTCAAGGTGAAAACCTGCAAAGGCGCCTTGGGCAAAATTGGATAACCCTGCTGTGTGAAAATCCTACAATGGGACGCACAGGCAAAAGTGAAAAGGGGTCAACCTGGGTGAAAACTCCGCAAAGAAGCAATCAGGTTGATAAGAAAAACAAAATAATCAACTTGGACAAGCCCCCAACCTAACAAGATGGGTGGGTTCATCCCCCTAATTTTATTAGGGAGGAGATCCGAGTTGCCAATGACGAAAAGGCTCTCATAGGCTCATCTACCTTATAGTAGAAATATGCCAGGGCGACCATACCTGAGGCAACGAGGAAGACCATCTCCCGCCTTTAAAATTTGAGGGAAGTTCCCACACTTCAGCTTGAAAGGTACGAAGGGTAATACCCTACTCTACTCTCACTCATTCTTACCCCTTCAGTCATTCTTTTTACTTTAGCAATCCCACTATCTTGATCATTCCGATCCTGATGGTCCATAAATAAAAAACTTTCTCCAATCTTGACTATTCAGCCCACACGTCCCATAAAAACTCATACTGTCACGACCCTTCCTGGTCTGAATAATTTTTGAAATTAATTCAAACCCATACCACCCTGACCATTCCGGTCTTGTTGGTCTACACGCTTCCACATTGTCATGACCATCCAGTCTTGATGACCTACAAAAAACATGCATTATCTGGACCATCATTCCAGGCAACCTTCAACAAACTAACCATCTTGGCGAGGTTGGTCTTGTATGGCTTTAAAACTCTCACTACCTTGATCATCCCGATCTCGGTAGCCTACACAACTAGTTGCCTTGAGTACTTGTTCTTGAGGCTCCAAACAAGGCTTCTACAATGCCACTTTGGCTTCCATAGCCCTACTTTAGTCCTACACCATGTGTAGACCTATGGGACACCAGCCCCTTTGAGGCTCCCATTCGCCCCTTTGTGGCACTCTATTCCTACACCTTGTGTAGACTCATGGGACACCAGCCCCTTTGAGGCTCCCATTCGCCCCGTTGTGGCACTCTATTCCTACACCTTGTGTAGACCCATGGGACACCAGCCCCTTTGGGGCTCCCATTCGCCCGTTTGTGGCACTTTAGTCCTACCCTTTGTGTGGACCCCTAGGAAACCAACCCTTTGAGATTTCCTACCGGACCCTTTGTAGTGCACAAACTTTGCCTTGTAGGCAAGCCCGAAATCCCTTTGTGTTGGTTTTACAACCTTATTAGGCCCCCAGGCCAGGTTTCCCCTAGCACTTGGATTTGTCTCATATTCACTCGACCCTCATGCCAAGTTGTTTTCCCCTACTTTGATTGGTCTTGCCTTGATTGAAACTCTCTCTGTGTCAGTTTCAAAAATTTGACCCTCATGTTGAGTTGTCTTAGGCACTTCGATTGGTCATATCTTGTTTGAAACCCCTTTGAGATAGTTTCAGTATTAGTCCTCCATGCCAAGCAGCCTTCAGCACTTGGATTGGTCTAATCCTGTTCGGAACCTCCTTTGCGTTGGTTTCGCACCTATTTGATTAATCCCTCATGCCAAGTTGCCTTTTGCACTTGGATTGGTCTTATCCTTGTTAGGAACCCCCTGTGTTGGTTTCTCCACTCACTTGTTTGAAGCCCCTTGATTGGTTTCACAACTTTGGTTGGACCCCCGTGTTGAGTTATCACTAATCTCAACCAGGTTCATTCTATTTGCATATGGCTTGAGGGAAGCCTTAATTCCCTATACAATAGAGAAAGAGAAAGAAAAAAAAGTGAAAAATAAGAAAATAAATAAGAAAATAAAAAAAGAAGAAAAGAGGAAAAAAGAAAAAGGAAAAAAAAGAGGAGAAAAGAAGAGAGAAAACCTGGCTTGAGTGAAAACCTGAAAGGGCACTCTAGGTAAAATCAGGTAACCCTGCTAGATGAAAACCTCTCTGGAGGCGTGTAGGCAAGACATCAAGGGTGCTGGTCTGGGTGAAAATCTTGCAAGAGACAGTCAGATCAGTAAAAAAAAAACAAAGAAAATGAAAGACTAGCTTATTCAGAGAGCTTGCTTGTTGGGGAGCATACAAGAATTGACACCATCAAATGTGCCTATTGAATGGAGGATGGGCAACCAAACAAAAAAGAAGCCAAGGCTGGTCATGTACAAGGGCCCAAGCCCTTCTCAGTCCTGAAGAAAGCTCATGTAGCAGAAGCAGTGGATAGATTGCCAAGGACAAAGCAGAACAAATATCGGAGGCCAACTTACATGGGCAGTCCCTTCTCGACTCCCATCTCCAAGAAACTGCCCATGGGGGGCATTTGTTGGCATCAAATTTTTCCGCTTAGCTTGTTTGATACAAGTTTCAGCAATGCCGAAGCCGGTGCAGAAAATCTGACCCAGACTCAAAAAATTCATGAATAGATGATGTAAACAGGCTTTGGAAATGCCTTGGCATGGCTTTACATGTTACAAATGGCCAATATAATGTTCTCATTACATAGCCCCGGTAAAGAGCTTCGCAACGGTGCCGAAAACATGAAAAATGGACACCGGAAGGCCGAAATGACCATTTTGCCACTGACACTTTGGGACAAATTGAGACTCTAACATGGAATTCCAACTTTACCACATTGTCAAGATTGGATAGATCTAGGCAACACTTGAAACGGATCGAAAATCCGACCCCCAGATGAAGAGATATGCAAGAAAGAGCAAATCCGGACGGAAAGCCGTATGTTCTCGCACCAGGGGCATAATGGTCCGATTAGCTCTGGATCGACCCATGGGCTGAAAATTTCAATTTTCATGACCCAAAACTTTGATCTCATGAATATGGATGCATAAAAAATAAATTTTGCCAATGGGAGAAGGTAATTGCACTCAGATACAGTTTTCGACATTATCGACGGCTGAGATCGCACCGATCAGAGAAACTAGCTAAATTAAGAGATCCGTTGCAATTCAAGTAATCTCAACAACACATCAAGATGGAGCATAAGATCAATGGCCATCAGAGCATGATCTGGAATTTTTTGAAGTCAATTTGAGATTTCTTTAATTGGTTTTGGTCGAAATTAATGCTAGTCGTTGGATCGGGAGCACTCTGATTAAACCAGGGTTAAACCTAACCCAAGATGGGCTAACCCAACCTATCATGGCAGAATCCCATCCTCCCTCATCTGATGTGTGCGCAAGAAGTCCTAGAAAATAGGGGAGGGAGGCGCACCCACCTCCTCCTTCCTTGGCTGGTGGGTCCCACTCAACCACTTCCCTCAACCACCTCCCAAGGCTTATCCCTATCTCTCCCTTGGTTTATCTTCATCCTAACTAATCCTACAACTAACCAAGCTTATCCTCATCCAAGCCTTGGTCGAACCAGCCTTTTTTCCACATGTCATGTGCGCACACCTCCTTGAAAGGAGGAGATGGTGTGCACCCTTCTCTCCCTCTCTTAATAGTTGGTGCATAATCATCCTCAACAACCAACTATGGGTTATCCTTATGATCCCCAACCTACCTTGCGTTATCCTTATCTCCTCTCAACAACCTCCAGCCTTATCTCCTCCTGGAGATGGCGCCCCTCAGCCCCTATAAAAGCCCCCTCAGCTGGCCATGTGCAGGACAAGCTGATCACCCTACGGAAGCCCTGCCTCTCCTCCCTCTACCCTGCTCCAAGATAGGTTCTCCTTGCTTGGACGTCTTCATCAGCAAGTCAGCAACCTCTCCAGCCCCCTTGTGGTGTACCAAGTGAAGAAGAAGAAGGAGAAAAGGCCTCCCTCCAGCAGGTGCGCCAGCAGCAGCCCAATCGGTGGTGCACTGATTCCAACAGCAGGTGTTCCTTCTTGGAGCACTGATTGCAGCCCCATTTTCAGAAACAAAAGAAGAAGAAGAAGAAGAAGAAGAAGAAGAAGAAGAAGAAGAAGAAGAAGAAGAAGAAGAAGAAGGTTATAAGACCAGTCATCTTCTCCTTCAATCTCCAACAAGGATTGTGCAAAAAAAGGTGAGGGAAGATGTAGTACTTTCTAGTTCTTTTCCTCCCCTCTTCTTTCTCTTCCCCTCGGCCTTCTCTATGGCCATTCATGAAGCTTCAAAAACTCAGCCTTGTTGGTACCACTTAAAGCCCATGTTCAACTTCCCAATGTTGGTTCCACAAGCCATAAAAAATCAGCCTCTTTGAGCCCCTCATTTCAGACCCCTTGCTGTCCATGTGTACACAGCCCATAGGTGGTCTGTACAGCCCATTTGGCATCCCCAAGCAACACCGTGTTGTCACCTAACACCATGCCTCTTGTTGACATCCCTCTAGCAGCCAATTAGGCTCTTGAACATGCTCCTAATCTGGCTATGTTCGACCATCCTTGCTGCCCAAGTGGACGAACTTCAGAAAACACCCAAATCAGGCCCCTCTGATGGCTTGGAAACCAGCACCTACTTAACCTCTCTGATGGCCATCTAAACAGCACCCAATCAGCCCTATTCTCTACACAGATCCCTTACCCATTGAGGAGGATGGAGTGATGTCCCGGGCATTCTTGGATCCACAAGATGGGCCAAGTCTCCCCCGGGCGGGCTCTTGATCCCTTGTTTTGGCTGGAGGAGAGGGTGATGTCCTGGGAATTCTTGGAATCTGTACGACGGGTCAAGTCTCTCTCAGGCGTATTTTCAACTTCAACCAAGACAGCCCATTTGTGTGGCCTTTCTTATTTCAATACCAAACAGCCCCTTTGAGGCATTGAAATCCTTTCCAACATGCCCTTTGTGCAGCACCTAATCAACCCTTCCAAACTTGCCTTAAACCTGCCCCTTGTGCAGTCCCCTTTCCAACTCTTCCAAGCAGCACCCCCACAGATCCATTCCAGCCCCTCTGAGGCTTCCTTTGCCCACTGCTACAGCAATAAGGCAAACACTAGAAATCAAATTCTGCAGATTGTCAAAGCAGGCCATTCTGGCCCTTGGGGATCAAAACAGGTGCTACGAACAAGTGCAACAAACCGAGGCTACAATAGGTCCTTGTAAGGACCAGGTTGGAGATGACGGCCTGATCCCCCTTGGCTCACATGATGGGTCAAGGGCTTGAGAAGGTGGCTCTCGATTCTGGTCCAAACAAGGTGTAAAACATGCCAACCGGGCCATGGAGACATGAAGCTTGAATTGGGCCAACCGGGCCAACATGACATGAAGCCGGCCTTCTCAGGCCATGAGACATGAAGACCAGCCCATTGTGCTGATTAAGCTGGCCCATTGGGCCTTGGACACTTAAAATAAACCTTAACTAAATCTGAAGGCAAAATGCCAAAATTAAATAAGGAGTTAGTCCACAACTGGACGCTTCATTGGGCGGCTCATCCGGCATGCACCGGAACGTTGACCCAGGCGTAGGCATGGGACACGCTTCCCACTGCAGACGGACCCTTCCCACTACTTGGAAAGTCAAATGACTATAACTTGTAGGACGGGTAAAATTCCACACCGATTGGAAAATAAGGCGGCATGCTGCCAAAATTTTCCCAATCAAGTGGTATTTTACACCAAGGGAAGGACATTCACACATTTGCACCATTGATAGCATTGAACATGGCATATGAACTGCCACATCTGATGTACACCAGCATGAACATGAATATTCAATGAACATTTCAAGTACCGAGTTGATTGCATGTGACTGGGCATCGACACTAGTCCGACAGACCGGATGTGATGCAAACCGAACAAGAGTTAACCAAATCTGAAGTTAACTTAATTAAATCTGAAAATACATTCAAATTAATCTTAAAACATGCTTAAAACAGATCGTTAAAGCTTTAACATCTAACAAAAATCAGATTTAATACAACCTGGAAGAATTGATTCAATACATTTAATCCCTTTGAATTCAAATGCTTAAACAAGTGCAAATCAAACCAATTGAAAAGAACACATAAAGAAAACATTAATGTATATGAAATTCATCTTAAAACATGCCAAATTCATATCATTAACAATATGAAATTCAAGTTTAATCAATTTGAACCAAACTTCAAAACATTTAAAACATACCGAACACACCCGAATTGGTATGAAAACACCAACCGACATGAGAAAACCACATTAAAATGACTCAACACATGTCGACTAAACTTAAACAAGTCAAATTGATCAACACATCTAAAATATCAAGTTCAAACAAAAAAATAAAATAAACCCCAACCAATTGAAGTAAAACAAACCAAACAATTAAAACAAGCTCAAAACACTTAACATTCAAATCCAAGCCAAATGGAAATCTGAAATTAACATTTCAAACCACATCAAAATCCATTCCTAAATCAAACATAAATCAACTTCAAACAAAATCTAATCAAACTTGTTTGCATCTCATCGGGCCTAAAAGGCCGGGGCCCTTTGTGTTCTTTATATGTTGTGGATGTGAACGCTCTCGTCAAACAAGATCGCTATGGCAGTTAATCAAGAGTGTTCGAGTGTTTGCTCGATGTAAATGAACATTGGATATTCGCACCATCCAATGGAGAGAGGTCAAAAAATATTTTCACAGAACCCGAGCCTCAGTTCTATACTCTTCTAATATCACCTGGACTATCTAGTAGTTTTTATGGTCTATCACCTATTTTACTAGAAAATTCAGGTACAATATTTTCAACATTCAAAAAACAAATCTTTTAAACACATTTCAAGAAACAAAATGATTCCCAAGGTTCCCACATTGTATTTATCTTTTTTTTCCTTCACTTTCAAAGCCCTTGGCTCCTAACAACCACAACAACAACACTCACCCTCCACCCCACATCATACACCCAAGAAAGAGCCCAAAGGTGGCAGCAAGCCAGGAGACCGACGAGGCAACATCCATAGACGTGTTATAAATAACACATCCAAAAAGGTGGGTGTGTATAAAAATAGGAATTGCAATGGGAAGAAATGAAGCTCAAAAATAACAATGTAGGTCCCACCATGGTTGCCATAAAATGTAGATCAGCTATGATGGCCTGATTGTGTGGTGTGATTCGTGTGTGTGGTCACCAAAAATTAGATTGGTTTCAAGAAGAGAAAAGAAAAGGGGAGAGAGAGAAAGAGAGAATGCTTTTGAACTAAATAGGTAGGGAATAAAATAAATTGACCTGTATGTAGATAAAAAAGATAGAGATTGTAATGGGTTTACTATTTCTTTATCATCAGCCAACCGAAGAAGAAGAGTTTTTTCGAGCTTCCTTTCTTCAATAGGTCTACTTCTTAGCCACATCTTGAATTATGCATCTGCAGTCCAGATGTGTCATGATTGCGGTTACTAAGAAATCAAGAAAGCATGACACAATGAAAACCAATGGTGGGTATAGTACCCATTAACGAAATGAACATGAAACAAAAGGTGTGTGATGGACCGAATTAGGGTTAGTCTCCTAACCCTTTTCATTTTGGTATTTTCGATGTATGTATGAATACAGACTAAAAGATGCCTAAAAAAATGAAACTCCCTAGTAGGTACTGCTTATGTGAGAAATGAGTTCTTTTATCTCCACTGAATGAAATAGGAGGATATTGGCTTAGAAGAAGATGAACACCTTTAGAGAGGGATGGAGAATGAGCCAAGGGCACCTAACTTCCAAGGATGCTAAAGCTTCTTGCTTCAAGGCACCGAAAAATAGACCAACCAAAGATCCAAACTTCATTTAACAATCTCCTTTTCATAGGGGACTGGAGAAACATCGGTTCAATTAATGACCCCCACTGATTCAAGACACTTCTACCTCATTTGGACACAACGAAGACACCCACCATCGCGGACACGTTCAATGAAGATTTTCAAATTTTCATTACACACACGAGCAATCAGTGATATTTGACCTACCATTGATCTCATGTGTTGGGGCTATTCAGATGCATCAGACTGGATATAGTGCATGGACCATTAAGTGACACAACTGACTTGCAAGTAAAAAAATAGTAGACCTTTTTTTCTAAAGAGAGGAGTCTAGCTAACTGAACACTTCCCTTTTAAGAACACTAGTAATTGTCCACAAATTGTGATCAATGAGAGATTCATAATTCAAATTGCCCTCTCTTAAGTGAGATGCATTCAGCAGACTAGGGTTTGACCACTTACCCTAAATGGGACACATTTGGGTTTACCATATGCATCTTTTCTGGGGTACATGTGCAATTAGCAGGTGGGAAAGTCAGAAACACCTAGATTCCTGCCACACAGATGCACCTAAGAAAATAGATGTGTGCACCCATTGGTATTAGACACGTAGCCATCCCTTAGGGTGCATCAAAGATTTAATCTTGATGTCTTTGGGTGGGTGGTGATCGAAATACAATGGTGAGTTCTCGAGTATTGTAATATAAAACATGAGTTTTGTTCTCAACAACTAGGTAAAATTAGCATGTCTACATATGGCTCCATCAACTATGGCCGTCCTCAACATAGTCGATGTCACTACAAACTTCCCATCTAAGTCTTGCCACACTTCTTCGGCACCTTTAACAACGAAAATAAGGTAGGTCCTTTGGCAACAGTGATGACAGCAACAAAGAAGAAGAATAAAAATTAAAGAGGCATTTCCACACTTGGATTGGAGAAGCCCTTAACGACGAGGAGGTGGCAACACACCATTGTCGAGAGAGGAGGAAGCGTCATTAAGAGAGGAGGAGGTGTTGCCACAATTGGAGACAACCTCAATGATAAGGAGGTGGCAACGTGGCATGTGATAGAAATATATGTCATACAAGCTAATTATATGTGATATGATCAAATATTTCTTGTTATATCTCATTTTAAATAAATGATATTTCTTCGTTACATACACTATTTTGATATGTATATCATAATGAAATCCTATGTTTTATGTAATGGTGATTTAAATATTTCTAGTCATAGGATTCTTGAGATATGACATCAAATATTTGAATAGACTATTGCATGTGATATATTCTCATATAATGAAGATGACTAATCTCATTGGTTATTAGTATAGAGATACTGAGATACATGTATAAGTGCTTATTAGAAAAATAAGTTCACTGAACTGACTACTATAGAATCCCTAATGGATATCTTACGAAACTATCAATCAAGCTATTCTATCATTATAGTTGCATGGTTGAAACTTTTACCTAAGTCACCAAAAATATATGTTGGGTATACCTTATACTTTGACCATTGACTTATGAATCACTTAGTACAATGGTCATGTATAATTAATGGATTGAGTACATGGTAAACTCGATGGGGACAATTGAGTAGACAATAGGGGATCGTCCACTCTTAGTAGGAGAGAGAGAATGTCCTATTAATAATACTTTCATTCTTTGGTCGAGATAGATAAGATAATTAGAAAAGAGTTCAAGATTCCAAAGTGTTAGAATATCTACGAGTTGCCAATCAATGTTGTCCTTCTATCGGGACCGAGACATTGGATGGATGAGCGTTTATATACATGTGGTAACCGATGATGTAAAGACTTTATGAAAAAGAGTTCATCCCTGAAGTAATTTGGGATCATGAGATATAGCTTATACCCTTCATGATCAATAGGCTATTAAATCTATTATGAGATAATAGATTTAATTTTAAAAATGTTATTCTTTAATTAAGCATCAACCAAATGGGTTTTTGGACTTAGTAGGTCACACACAAAGACTAATCCATATGTGTGAAGACGTGATGTAATTATGGAACTGGTAGAGCTTTTTCTATAAAAACTCAAAGTTATATAAAAAACAATGAATAGAACACAAATCCTATCAAGCCAAGGAGTGTTTATTTCGTCCCCAACCATCTCCTTCACATTTTCCCATCTTGCAAGCCATCGAGAGCCAATGGAGTTTTATTCATGACAAGTCAGAAGGTCCGATGTGAAAAAGAACCCAACTGCTGAGATAGTTAGTGCGGATATAACTAATCGCCAAGAGAGGAGGCCACATTGCACGCCACAATGAAAACCCGCTCCATGGATCAATTTTTCCTAAAATGAAAACCCGCTTCACGCACTTATTTGATTACACCTAAGAGGGAGTGAATGTAACAAGACATCGCATAATCCTGATTTTGGCAAACATGAGGCGGATCCTATTTCGAGGAACATTTGGTATTTCTTAAGTTACCAGTTTCGTGCATATCCAAATAATTTTTTAAATACAATATTGTTTATTGAGAGATTTTCAAAAGATATTACAAAACATAATATCATATTGAATTTCAAATTTGTAGACAAAAAAATAAAACTAATAATATTTTAAAATTATTTCATAGAAACTAAATAAAAATCAAAATTTTATGTCAATTGAAAATCACATCAAATATAATCACTCTTCTTTCTTTCTTATTTTTATATGGGTTTGAACAGACCAATTTATGAATATAATGATATTTATGTTATTTTTACTTTGATACTTATTTTATCACATTCATAAAATAATAGTTTAAGTACTTTAATAGTTACATATTATTATAAAATTAATTTAAAATAATAACAATAAAATTTTATTTATTAAAATTTTTTATTATTCTACTACATAAAAGACATGTTTTTGTAGATCGAGTTACAAGTATAAAAATTAATGAAAGCATTTTTAATAAAATTAATTTACAAATAATGAAGTGATGAACTATAATTTTCAAGGAAGACAAATTATATGTCACCAAATAGTAGATCATGTTTCATGTTTTTAATTTTCTTGGAAGTTAATGGGGTGTTTGGTTGCATGATAATGGTGATTTTTATTTAAATTTTTAAAAATTGTAAGAAAACTTGTTTAAAAGGTATTTGACAACCATGACAATTTTATGTTTTGATAGTGATTTTCTTCATAAACAAAAAAGAGAGTCTCACCTCTTTCTTTTTTCATGTGATCCCCACTTTGTTTGATCATGCATGGTAGATACTCTATTTTGTTATCACATCTCTCCTAACATAATAATTTTATGTTATGAATTGGTTCAATTTTATTTTAATATAATTTTTTATCATGAAATTGTACCAAAAAATATATTGCAACCGAACACTATGTAATGGTAATCCGTGGGAAATGTTTTACTTAAATTTTGGTTTTCCCTCATTCCCTGTAACCACGGTCTATTTGTTTCCATGTAAAATCGTGCGTTTCCAATATATATATATATATATATATATATATATATATATATATATATATATATGATTAAGGTTATTACTTGGTGGCACATAAAACTATGGTCAAAGAAAGTAATCTCCGTTGATTATCCTCAAATCAAAATTAGAAATTATTTGGAGGCCATTTTCAGGTAGACAGGAACGCTCCAGCACTTTTTTTAGACATAATACTTAAGATTTTGAATATTCACTTACATTATTAAATAATTTAATTGAATTATTTTTACATCTTTGGCAAATGTAAAAATTATTTTAACATATAAAATTTTTATTTTAATGATTTTATTAAGAACTTTTCACCTAAAACTTGAGTTAGCAAGTGTCCAAACTATTTTGTTGATTATACTATATTTATATAGAAATTACTGAAAGACTTTATGTTGTAAACTATGTAGTGTGTCTCTGATTTTGATGTTGGTATATTGCAGGTTTTAAAAATATATTTTTTAAGTAAATAAATATTTTTATGAAAATTTTCGTTGAGAAAAGATATTTTATGGTAAGATTAATTTAAAAATATATTTGACATTTAATAATTATTTTTAAAAATTCAAGTAAATAAATGATAATTAATAAAATTTATACATGAATTTTTAAAAATATAGTTTTTAAATATTCAAATGGCTACAAATAGTTTAAAATAAATATTTATATATAGCCAACTAATAAATAATTTTTAAAAAATTAATTTACTTGTAACCAAATAATATATTAAATTATACATTTAAAAAACCAACTCCAAGAAAAAAATTTACTCTTTTTTTTCGGAAAGATACCATTAAAAAAGAATTTGCTTGTATAAATAGGAACAAAATTATGTATGGCTAGCATGTTCTGGTTAAAAGATTTTTTAAATATCCAATGAAATGATGAAATTTATTTTAAAACAATCTTTAAATAACCAAATGATAACTTATGTTTTCTATTTTGTTGAAATAGATATTCGGTGAAACATGTTTTCCTCGATTTTGATTTAAAATGAAATCAAACGGACCCTAGTCTTTTTCTGCATATCATGTGCAGGACTGAAGTAGCGAGGGACTCAGAAGATAAGTCTAGCAGGGTTTTGATGATTCGGTTTCGTTTTATTTTTGAATAGTTTTTTTAAACCAAGCTAAACATATATTCCTTATCAAGCTAATTTGAATGAGTTTGATTCCATTCAAATCATATTTCTTAAGATATAATATATGTATTCATATATAATTTTTATGTTTAGATTTTAAATTATGTTTTATTAAAATATAACATTTATGGGTGTATACATGATTAGTTTTATCTTAAAAACTCTTAAAATTTTATTTCTACATAACCAAGATAAATAAATAATATCAATAAATTGTTTTATAAATATTTGATTTAAGTTATTTGATTTACAAATATAATCTTAAAAATTAAAGGGAAAATTAATTTCCAATCCATTTAAAAAGGACCATTTCATCCCTAGTCCGCTGTTCACATTTTCTTGATCTGCACTCCAGCAGTCAAAATTTTGTTAATGTGCGATCCATTCCATCTAGCCACAGTAAAGTGGGCGTTAGACAATGTTTAAATTCTCAGGAATACCCTTCCGTCACGATACCAGTTACTAATGGTCACCCTGTTTTTCAAAAAAACATATGTAATGGTCACCCTTATTTCTCTCAATTCTTAAATGAACGAAAATATGTTCCATAGTGTTACGTTAAAAGTATTTATTATATTAACACATTGATTATATCTTATTTATAATCATAAAATATTATAATATTTAAAACATAAAATTATTACATATAGTTCATATAGAGATTTAGATGTAATAAATAAATTATTATCGTTATATTTAGAGAAAAAACGTTATAGTTACAAATCTACTTATTGCATCTCATTTATAGTTACAAATATTAATACATTTTAAATAAATATTATAATATTTTATTTATGTTAATATTTAAATGTAATATTAATTGATAAATATTAATTTATTACTATTAAATATCGATATAATCGGAGAGAAAAAATATTAAATTTGACTTGTGTCAAGATTTAAATACAATGCAAAAGTTAATTTATGATTATCTATTTTTTATACTTATCAAAGATACTTTTATATTTTATTAAATAACATATTTAATTTTTGATGTTCTTAAATAATTGATTTAATAAGTGATTGAATATTTTATTGGTTTATATAGAACAGGTTGGATAGTTCTATTTACCTATAATAATAAATCTTTGATGTTTTTAATTTTTTTCAATAATATTATCTATTTTACCATGCTCCTAAGAAGAAATCAGCCTCAAATTATATGTTATTTTTAGATTATGTACGGTTCATAATCTATATGGGAAATAAAACCAACGGCAAAACTAGTTTGGAAAAATGAGGGTAAAAAAAATATTTTATCTATGTTTTAAGGTCGCAAAATTGCTTGCCGTTGGTTTTGGAGCGGAAACGAAAGCACTTAGAAAAATAAGATCTCTTGTTAAATTGGATTGTTGACCGGACCTATCGTTACAGCAGATCTATTGAAACGGATCGCGTATTAATTTCTCCAAAATCAAAATCAAATTTGAAAATCAAATCGAACAGCGTCGCCACCCGCGACGGCAAGATAAGCTCCGTACGATCTGCGCGTAGCCGTTACGGTCGGTGGCTGTCCGCAGGCTCTGATTTTTGAAACCCAAATCAGAATCAAATCGCAACATCGACATGTTCGTGGGCTCGCGTTAAAGAGTACAAAATTTATTAATTGCTAGAATCTTTTTACGTATGATCCGTATGGGATTATCCCCATTATTAGGAGTGGGCATCATCTGATTTAGTTTGATTTATTGAATTTTTTTCAAAAAACAAATTAATTCGAACTGACGAACCAAATCAAAATCTCAAATTGAACCAAATCAAACCAAACTTTTAATAGGTATTCTCTACTTTATTTAATAAAAATTTTCTAATTTTAAATAAAATTATTTGTAAAAAAATTGTAGATATAATTTTTTTTAAAAAAAAGTTTAAATTACAATCAAACAAAATCTATTTAAATTTCTTCCAAAATAGATATCAAACAAAACAATCATATAACATATTTAAATTTATCACAAACACACGAATTTAACTAAATCTAATCCATCTCAATTACTTTAACGGGTTGGTTCGATTTAACGAATTGATTTGGTCTACATGTGAAGTCAAATCAAATCAAACCGTTTAATTTAAACGATTCGGTTCGATTTGACGGTATTTACCCCAGACCTCTAACCCGAATCGAACCAAACTGAAGTCTTCGATTTGATTTGATTTTCCAATTTGAAACCGAATAATACCCATCCCTACCCACTATGTAATATTTTGATTTTTTTATTTTTTATTATATATATTAAGAAAAAAGATAAATATTAGAAGTATATATTTAATTAGATCTACTCTCCCAATCAAACTCTACTTTCCCTCTCCCGATCAAACTCTACTCCCTGCTCCGGTCGAACTCTCCCTCTATTTATACGTATATTTCCCCTCCCCCCCTCCCCTAGTCTCCTTCCTTCTTCCTCTTCTCTCTCCCGTACGCACAACCACCGCAGCCTCGGCCCCCCCTTCGCGCCATCCGGGTCCCCGCACGTGCCCGCCTGCAGACGCCGCCGCCGTCGTCGCCGGCCGCCCTCAGCCTCGCCCGCCTCCTCCTCCACGCCACCCGCCAACATCTGCCGCGCGCCGCGCCACCCGCGGCCATGTCACCCCGCCGCGCCGCCTGGACACTGCTGCCACCCTCTCGCGGCCGCCGCCGTGCCACCTCGGTCACCCGCCGCTTGGCCGCCAACACCCACCGCGCGACGACATGCCTCGGCCGCTTTGCTGCCGCGTGCCTCCGTGGCCACCGTTCAGCGCCGCCGCCACCCGTTGACCCCCCCCGTTGGTCGCCATCACCGCGCGCGCCACGCGGTCGCCGCCGTCCGCCGTCCGCCGCCAGCTCACCGCGTCACCGCCGCCCTCGGCCGCCTTCGTCCGCCCCAGCGCCGTGCACCGTCGCCTGCTTAGCCGCCAGCCGCCGATGCCCGCGCGCCACCCGGCCTCCTCCTGCGGCAGCACCTCCCGCCACCGCCTTCACAGTCTCCGGCCGCGACCGCCCTCACTGTTGGCTCGGCCGCCGCCGCGCTCTCCCCCTGGTTGATTGCCTGGTGCCCAGCCACCCTGCACCGTCCCCTGCGCCGGCCGCCCTTGCGCCGCAGTGCGCCACACCTCCTCTCTCCGCGGTATATCTTTCTCTCTCCTATCTATCACCTCTCTCTCTCTCTCTCTCTTTCACCCGCATATGTACATAATCTCTTAATCTTTCTTTTATTTTTTTTATTATTATTTTTCTCCATTTGACAGATTCTACCCGTTAACCTCAATTTTCCTTGTAGCATATACTCGCCATCTAGCAAATCTTACTTGGATTTCGATTATTTTCATCGCCATTGATCAGGTAGGCATCTCAACTATCCCTTATCATTTTAATATATTAATTAAGATATTAAAAATATGATTAGTCAATTTTGGTTAGAAAAGTATATTTAGTTAGTTAGATAGGTTAGTTGTGTGCTTGATTTCAATTAGAAGTTAATTTAGGTGTTTATACTTAGATGTTTATTTAATATGAACATTATCATGTTAAGATAGATTTGAGTGCATATAATTATGTAAAAAACATTGTAGGATATTTATGATCTTGTATATATATATATATCTTGATTCATGCTTATATTAATTGTTAAGAGTTAATTAGTAAGAAACATATATTTGATTAAATATATGTAGGTTGTAATTGATTAATATTACTAATCTCATGGCATATAAATTCATAGTAGATTGCATGATTTTAGAATAGTGCATTACCTTATTAGTTGTGTATTAGATTGGTTAGTCATGGCTTAACATGCATGTAGGTATAGTTGTAGTCTTTTTAATTATGTCATTGCATAAGATTGCATATAGTTGTATTTTATGTCAGTTTGTTCTTAGCATATCTGATTGGATTAATTGGTGTATGTCTGAGTAATATATGCTTTCAACTTGTGAGATGTAGTTGATGCAGTGTGTTGCATTTTGTAATGTGATTTGCACTTCACCAGACTATGATAGTGGCCCGTGGGCAACGGCGAGTTAGAACAGTCCGGAGCATCCTTCGATCCCGGATACCACGGTTCATCTTAAGTACACCCCTGCCTAGGTGTACTATGGGATCTAGTTTACTATATGTTACATTCTACTATATGGTAAATCTGGTGCTAGTCCTGGAACATAACTGCAATGTCTAAGTGAAGCATGTGTTCTACTCAGACAAACAATTTAGTTTATTTGTATTATGACATGTAGATTTGTGAGTTATCGCATTCAATTCATCTTTTATGATAAGTCCTTGTGGTAGGTGCATATAGAGTCATGTTAATGTGGTTATGTCATGATTAGAATAGTATACATTTGATTAAATCATGCTAATCTATATAATGGGTAGAAAAAGTATCTTATTTAATTAATTGAATCTTGATGATTAGCATTACTTATAGTTGTTATAATCTGATTTTTGTTTGGGATTTATATCTTTATTATCAGTAGGACTTGTCTAATATAGTGGACTAGTTGGGTGCAAATCCTACTGGGTCTGTGTGACTTACCCCTTCCAATCTTTAATATTTTTCAGGATTATAGGTTTAGCGCAACAGAAGCGTCGTGGTGTTTTGGAATTGGAAGAGTTAGTTGATTATTTGTTCAATGTTGGTATTTAAATTGTAATTTCATAGAGACAGTTTTGCATAGAATTATTGGAATTATTTATTAGATTTTGATATTAATTTTGTTTTGCTCTAAACCGATATATTTCAAAGATTGCGACGTCAGATTATCTTTCGCTGTGCATATTAAAATTCGGGACCTGACACACTACTCGAACAATGTCCAGCACAAACGGACGGATCTCAAGTTTGTTTTTTTCCCCGACGGAGGGTGAAGAGATCTTGTTTCATGACATCGGTCGGTCGGCGCAGTCTCTTTTTTATTTTATTTATTTATTTACTTTTGATGATAGCTGAGTAATTTCAGCCACCCGCTCGTAGACGCCCGACGGTCGGCGCAGTCGATCCCGTGAATATCGACGAATCAAACTTACCGACGCCGCTGCCAAATCGAATGGCAGGACCCACACCTTCCCGGCTTCCAGCCTTCCACCAGCTTATAAAAAGCTCCCTTTTTTATCCCACCCATCGTAATCTCAAGTTCCGGTGGGGTGCGCAGGAAGTCTGTTCGAGGGTGGGTGACGGCTTCGGCCTCATGGATGGGGAGTCCGACATAGTGCCGTCCTCGCCCACCGTCTCATCCCCATCTTCCTCCGATCTCGACACCGAGGTGAGCACAGAAAGGTTGCTTATTTTGCTTTCCGCCGTTGCCAAGTTCGCAGCTTTTGCAGTTATTTGTGTTTTTTTCCCGTGCTGCAGTCGACGGGTTCCTTCTTCCACGACCGCAGCACGAGCCTCGGTACCCTCATGGGGGTCTCCATCCCCGAGATTTCCACCGCCCGGCTCCCCTCGAGGCGAGACACTCGCTCCGCTTCCGGAGGCGGCGGTGCGAGCGGCGGGGCAGCGAGGAGGCAGAGGACCTCGGCGGAGCAGCGGGGGGGCTGGGAACGGCGCCGGGGGCGTGGCGGGAGGAGATGGTGGATGCTGTGCCGAGAGGAGGACCTGGCACCAACCTCTCTCGGCGAGTTCCTCCAGGTGGAGCGGCGGCTGAGCGAAGCGGGTTCACCCGAGGGTCACTTCTTCTACCGTCGGGCGGCGGCGGAGCACGAGGCGGTCGGCGGGGGACCGCTCTTCGAGAACGGACGGGTGCTCCCGCCGGCGCAGAAGCATGCCCACCAGCACCACCACCACCAACAACAACGACAACGGGGGGAGACTGGGTCTCTGGGGCGGCTGCCGGTGCTGCTGACGGGAATCTGTAGCGGCGGGGAAGGGTAGGGCCGCTCCCCGCGATTTTGCGGAATCTTTAATTTGGGTTTGCTCCTGGATTATCCTTTTTGCGAGGAGTTAAGATCTCCTCCAGGAGGGGAGTGAAGAATTTAAAAAAAATTATATAATAGTAATGATAATTTGGTGTGACATAATTTCTGATATTCATCTTTTTTTTGTGAGATTACATCTTTTTCTTCCGCTCCTTCGACAACTGGGGCGTGAATGGACAAACGCAGAAACGGCATCAGCTGCCAGTCTGGGGCAGAGTCGGCGGATCTCTCAATGATCTTGTCTCCATGCTCCCCACGGATAATAGTGTTTATCTGTACTCTACAAGTAAAAGTAAAATGTGTATATGTTTAATATGAGAACGGATAGCCTCAGGACAGATAGCCTGAGGCTATCCGTTCTCGTTTATTAATCATTAAGAAACGGATATATCCGCTAGTTACTTTTTACTATATACTCATAAGTAATAAACAATCGATTGACGAATGATTAACGGATGTGTAAACATAATATACGTGAGGATCTAATTAATCCTGTCCGGATTGTATTGATAAGAACTCAAATTCAAATATGAACAAAATTTGACTGAGCTCGTTCTTATATTTAAATTATTAAAATATAGTATTGTAAATTAAACATGAATTCAAGAACGAGATCAACCTGGTGTAAAGGAAATAATCTTTATGAAAAAGAAAAAGCTAAAAAAATGATCAGAAGTGGCCAAACACCAATAACTAAATTTTAAACATGTTTTTTGTTTCTTGTGTTAAAATATTGTCGTACAACTACTTTTCAAAGGTGGTCATCTCACTGAGTCTCATTTTCTCTCTAATGAGAGAAACGTGGATGACGATGCATGATATCCGCTATACTAAAACGAAACTACCAATAAACAGGAAGGATAGCATTCTTGCCCACAGAGAATTAGCTGCATCAGATTCCATTTCTCTTCTAAGTTGCAGAACTAGATATATAATAGAAAAAGGAACAATAAGGAATGAACAGAGTCAGATAATTTGGACAAGAGATCAGGTGGTCGACTTTGTGTAACCATTAGTACCAAGAATCAACTAGGACACATTAGAAAAGCAGAAGAAATACATAATCAGCAAATTTAGTCATCAATCACTACAAGATAACAAGAGTGATGTTCAAAGGGTAGCGTATTGGAAGTTACAAGGCACAGCTACAATAAATAAAAATATTTATAACACATCTTTTGCACTTGTTCTATCTACAAATTTCGAATTGAATAGATTGTCAGTCGTTGAACATAGACATCGTTATCAACTTAGGACTTCAAACACCAGAGAAATCATTACCATAAGAGAAGGCAACTATGATCATTGTAGATGTGATAGGAGGCTGTCGTTGAAGACTAGACCCTTTCCGAAGCTGCTTATTGGCCTGCTGAATTGAATGACCATGCACTTCCAAATACTTCATTGCTGATAAGTTCACATAGTGCCCGGGCTTCAACGGTGTCTCCCTCAGCTCCTTCGCTGCACCTGCATCAGCACAGCAGGTACTGATTAACAATCCATTACATCCAAAACATAAGTTTCACGCGCTCAGAGGTGATCTCCGTGAGCTATGCATACGAGGTGATGGCCTTGGTGGAAAATAATCAAATGAAGAAGATAACCGTCATCAAGAACCACCAGTTGCAGTTCTCGCCGGCCAGAAGATCACCCCTTCATCGCTCTTGCCTCTCCGGCCTGACCTCTTCATGGCTGTAATGGGGGGGGGGGGGGGGTGAAGCGGTTCCACCATTTCATCTGATTGAGGGATTTGGGGAGGCAAAGATATCACATGGATTATGTAGGATGATTTATCTTCAATATCATCCTTGATTTTGGAGATATATTAAGTTAAATTAAATATTTCGTTTTATTTGTAAAATAAACAGAATATTAAGAATAAACTAAATTTATCCTTAGTTATCTAGTATCAAACATCGAACTTAGTGATAAAAGACTTGGCATTAACTCAAATTCAGCTGCTTCATAGAACTCAAGGGATGAAACCTCAAATATGGCCGGTTTTGCACCGGATGCGATTCTGAAGTGTCATAAAGCTAGAAAGTGACCTGTTTAAAACGAAAGCATTTAATGGTAACACATGTAAAACACGCTTAATACATATTTTAAGTTTAGTATGTGTATAATGAGTTTAAGATGGAAACAATCTGTAATACTATTTTATGCACACAGCACACATGTTCATATATATTATATACTAATTACACATGTATTAACTATGGAACAACGTGCGTCGGCCGTCCCTTGTCAGCTTCTGCTGCAAGAAATATCATTTCAAAGGTCGGTATCATCGTGGGTGGTCTTCCTCCTCTGTATATCTTGCTGTCTACGACAGACAGACAGTCGAGCAAGATCAGTCTTTTTAGTGTTGGCCAGCAAGAGCACAAATAACATCGGCGTCGTTGTGCACATGTGCCTACCCGCCATCGAGAACACGGAGATGCAGCCAAGGCTGGAAAGTAGGAAAAAGAAATGAGTGCAGCAGGGCGGGGAGGATGGCGAATCGGCGATGGCTTCCTTCGAGCGGACGCAGAATGCCGCTCAGCCGCACGCAGAGCCATCACATTGCCACCGCCTCCCCCTCTCTTCTTCCTCGGTGGGAATCCGAACCGGTTTTGCAAGCCACGACAAAGTACGATGGTCAATTTTTTTTTCAAATAACATATTTTAAATATAAAATTATAAAATTAACACAGCAATTTATTTTTTAAAAGATTAAGACACTTTGATGAAAGTCAAAATCTAAGACATCGACTTTACCACAAAAAGTGAAGGTCGAGCTTTACTTTCACTTTGATCTTCATGGGTTAAAAATGTAAAAAATCAAAGTAATATTTAATTTTGATCATAGAATTTGAACGATCCATTCTATTAACTGAAATTGGAACGTCTAAAAATTTAAGATTAGATTTTTAGATATCTTGATTTCTACTCCAAAAAATTAATACGACGGAGCAACTTCGACTATCCAATCCAAAAAAAAAGTTATTCATTTTGAGAAGTTTAAAAGTTCAATCCTATAGTTTCAAATATTTTGAATTCATTAGTTCAAGTGGATTGGACAAATTTTGAATCAACAATGTGATTTATGCAAATAAAAGATAACAGTTTAATTAAATATTATTTATTTAATTAATTACTATAACTTTTAGTTTTACTTGCATAAATCACACCGCCAATTCAAAATTTGTCCTATACACTCAGAACCAATGAATTTAGAACATTTGAAATTATAAGATTGGAGTTCTAAACTTCTCGATAATAGTAATTATTCAGATTGGACGACCAATGTTTCTTTGACTTATTAATTTTTTATAGTTGAAATCACGATATCCAGAAGTATATCCCTAAGTTTTAAAATGTTTCGATTTCATTGAATAGTATAAATCGTTCAAATTCAAACTCTAGGATCACAAAGTTTACAAGTGCATTTAATACTTTAAGGAAAAAAAGAAAAAAAGTTAGACTTTGACCTTGTTACTTTTTAACCCCTCTTATCGAAAGATTAAAGTGAAAGTTGAACTTTTGACTTTTACTTTTTGTTCTAAAGTTGATGTCATAAACATTGACTTTCACCAAAGTGTGCTACTTTTGCAAATAAAAGAATAACAATTAGTGTTAGTTTTATAAATTTTATATTTAAAGTGTTATTTAAAAAAAACCTCATGTTTGCCCTTAGCTAGCATATCCTTGAATTAACTCACATTCCTTGTTTTGGAATTAAAAAAATTATAATACTCTTTCCGTCAAAAAGAGAAACGTTCAAGGGAAACCTAGTCCTCCACAACATTCGTGATGGTTGTGTTTGGAAACTCTTGTCGGTGTAAGGAATAGTCCATCAAAATTTAGTATAACGGAAGCAACGATTCATATGGGTTCCTTTATTATCTATCTCAATTGAAATCGAACAACGAAAATTGAAAATCAATCAATATATGTTTGAATATACTTGATTGAGATTCTTCTAATCCCGTGGAGTGAAAAGAGATGAGCTTATTAAGCCCTTCAAACCGTTCAAATGTCCGGTCTTCAATGGTATTCACACGAACTTCATCTACAATAGGTTCTCCTTTCACGTCAACCTCGAGAACTATTTCCGAAATGAGCTTCATCACCCATGGACATCTTGTAGAGAGAGAAGGAGGTATAGAGGAGACTGAAAACATGATTTTCACCTTTGACTTGATAGGGTTTGGTTGAAACTATTCGTATTTATAGAAAATTTTAGATTTTTTCATAAAAAACCTAAAATCTCCATAAATTACACCCTTGCTGTGGAACTCCCAATCCGGACCCGGTCCTTCTCTTCCCTCGGGTCAGAACGATGAGTGCCAGTCCTCCTTTCGGTTTCGCCGGTGGTGTAGGGTTGTGGTCGCCAGGAACCGCGGGCTCCGAGAGTAAAATACAAGAAACGATATAAGTATTAAAGAAAATGACCAAACGTACCTAAGCGGGGAGATCGTGTTGGGAGATTATGGGTTCCATCTTCTTCCTTTTCGGCTGGCCGAGAAGAAAGAGCTTGAAGCACTTTAGTTGTTCCTACAAAAATAAGTAAGTCACGAAAACAAATGAAAGTGGATTAGAACTAAGATAGTGAAGCATCTTGCAAAAGGAATGAACTAAAAACCACAAATGGAGATGGACTAACCGGATTGGGAATAACTCTCAACCCCCCTTTTATGTGTTTTTGGATGACGATATATGATATTACTAAGTTAAATATGTATGTAAACATGATGATTTATGATGGAAAACATAGAAACAAAGTAATGCTAGAAGGTGGTGGAAGAAAAACGAGTTTCAGCTCCAAAAGCGGCAATCTGGAGCCCTAGGCGACCCGGCAGGGGGGTCACCTGGGCGACCCGGTAGATGGGTCACCTGGGCGACCCGGCAGACGGGTCACTTTCTGCACCAGGACTCGGTTTGCTCCCGGATGATCCCACGATGCTTTCGGATGGCCTTCAAAGCTTGATGATGACTCCCAGAAGCTCCTAGGACGTAGATGATGATCTCCCCTTGGATGTAGGAGCTTGAGAAGCTTCAAAATGGATGCCGATGAAGAAACAAGATGAAAAACGTCGATTTACGGAGGTGGATGGAACTGAGAAGCTCTCAATCTCTTGAACAATGAAGCTTGAAGGATGGAGATGGTTTGAAGCTCTCTAGGGCTCTCTCTTGGGAGTTGGGGACGCTCTCAACCTTTTCACACCTTTTCCAACCCTTGAAAAAGTGGTTAGGGGGTCCCTTTTTATAGGCAAAAGGGTCAAAGGGGCATTTCAGGCATAAAAAACACTTTTCGGAACAGCAAACGACCCGTCTGCCAGGTTGCCTGGGCGACCTGTCTGACGGGTCATCTGTGGAACCATAAATGTATTAAATGCGCGTGCGCCGAAAGTTGGTCGGCCACCGCCCGGAACCTGCTACAGTGGCAGGCGACCCGTCAGACGGGTCGCCTACGTCCAATCGGTTCCGACCGACCGGACGAGCGTGCACTGTTCGCGGGTCACTTCGTTCAGTATGTACACTGTTCTGGCAGGCGACCCGTCGACCGGGTCGCTTCCCGTACCTGACCGGACGTGACCCCCCACCTACCACCGGGAAAATTGGCGGGAATTGGGAAATGACCCGACAGACGGGTCACCCAGGCGACCCGGCAGGGGGGTCACCCAGGTGACCCGGCAGACGGGTCATTTGCACCTCCAGAGTTCGTTTTTAGGCCGTTTTCTTGGAGATCCGGTTTAATTATCGGAAAACTCGAGTACCTTCTAGGAAAATATGGATCTTAAGTTCCTCAAATAGGCGAAATTTGCGTGTCTACAGCTTGTCTCGCCTTGGTGTCGGCTTTGTAGGGGGGCGATATGGAATGAAGCGTAGATGAATGAAATGAAATGTAATGAGGCGTAGCGGCGTGCAATGGCGCGGACTAAAAAGGTGGCACCAAGGTGTAGATTTAGACACGCAGGCTACCGCCTAATTGGGCAATGAGCGGACATTACCGGTCCTTTGCCGTCCCATTTGTTCCCCTCAGATCATTCACATCATTGATTGGATGGATATAGTGTCGCGGGCACGAAAATAAAGGGAGAAGCCTGCCCCCCAGCGTGGGGGACCCCCGAGTCGTGGCTCGTGAGTTCATCTCGGTTAGCGGCCCAGCTCTGTGGTGTGCTTGTACCGAGAAGGGCTAACTAAACTAACGAAAACAAAGGGTGAACATCCAATCATTTCGGGGTTATGTCTTCCGAGTTCATTTGGTTCTTGCAAGGGTACCGATTTTGTCCAGAGTGGAATGACTCCATGTTCTTCTAGAATTTACTGAATCTAGCGAGAAACTTTTCGAAACACCGGAATACAGCTTGTTCTAAGTGTCCGGAGAGTATGCGATGCATGATGCATGATTTATAATTTTTTGTTGGGGAAAAATAAAAAAACAAACTCAAAAATAGGCAAATAGTTGAAGATATAGGTCCTATGTTTAACGGGTCAGGATACTCTTGGAGAGAACCGTCGTCCCCGTACATAAGACTTTGGCCTATCCGCGAGTCTAGAAATAGTTGATCCATCATTGTTTTTGTTGAGGGGGTTCTCAAGCTCAACTGTCCTAAACTCGAGGTCTTCAACGTTCAATAGCTGCAGTTGGGTGTCCAAACTGCCCAGGCGACCCGTCTGCCGGGTCGCCTGGGCGACCCGTCTGCCGGGTCGCCTGGGCGACCCGTCTGCCGGGTCGCCTGGGCGACCCGTCTGCCAGGTCGCCTGGGCGACCTGGCATCGGGTCACCTAGGCGACCCGGGTGGGGGGACGCCTTGATTCTTCCTTCTGCGCGACTTCCTTCCGGCGGTTGCTACGGACAAACGGGAGCTCGAATTTCACTTCTGTTTGTTGCGTATGAAAGTTAACAGGCCAAGGAAGATCATACAATAGTTATATTGGACAAAATACAATTAGAATACCCTTAATAAGCTTAGAAAGACAAGAAAGTGTTGTAAAGGGCAATTTTCTTCTGATGCTTGATACGATCAAATGGAAAATCGGATTAACTTCCCATTTGTCACAAATGGAAGATATTTGGCCGGGGAAGGAGTCCTTTCATTTGGATTTCATTTAACCAATGAAGTTCATCCTCCAAGGCCACATTAAGCATACTAGAACAAATCGGTCCCGGATGGTCTAGAATGTTATCTATGAAAACATGAGTTTTAAGCTCTCAACTAGGCAAGCTTGTAGTCTAGTAAAATGAAGCGTAGTAGAATGATGTTGAGATGTTAATCTAGACACACTCACAAAGACCTAGTTGAGCAAATTGAGTATTGTCGTATTCTGAGATCACCCTCTTGTTCCTTCCGAACCTTCTCCTTGGTCGATTGGTTAAGAAGGATGTGCCATGGGCACAAACAGTAGTAAACTAAAAGACACACCCCATGTGATGGGAGAATAAATGGCATCCTGCATGGTGGGGAAATCGCCATTGGCTGGCACCCGAACTGTGTGGTGTGCTTAAGCAAAAATTCCAATCAACCAGGGTTGGGTCTTCAGGTTCATTTGGGTTTTCTCAAGAGCACTAGCTTAGCTCAGATCGGAATAACCTCATATTTCATAGAAAATCATCATCGAAGCTCGCTAAGAAACTGATTGTTTGAAAAATCCATGATTGCATCGCATGGGGGCCGAAAATGGTGGGGTTTACAGGGGATATGCCTAGATGGAAATGTAGATGGTTTGCATGGGGACCGGGAAGTGGAGAGCACCACGATGAGAACTAAAATGTGATGGTCTTTGTGGGGACCGGAACACGGTGAGATAAAACATAGTGAGATGTGGGACAAGATCGTAGTGGGATAAAAAAATGTGACAACATTGGGACGATGACATGGCAGGACTTTATGATGGGATGCCAAGCCCAAGATGGAGTGACACTTAGAAGGTGGGACAGACCTTAGGATGGTTTAGAACACAATATGTCATGAGATGCATGAAAATGATGCACGAAATAATGCATGCAGGGTTTAAAGAAATAAAAATTAGCATAAGAAAATAGTTGAAGATATATGTTGCATGTGGCGGGTCAAGATACCTCAAAAGGAACCATCGTTCCCGTACATACAACTTTGGCTTATCCGCAAGTCAAGTGAGTGACCGAGCCATCACTGATTTTGTTGAGGGGGTTCTCAGGCTCAGCCCCCTCTAGACTTGAGGTCTTCAACATTTCAAATACTATTATTTTGATAGATGCAATACTAAAATGCAAGTCTTAATAGGGGTCGGGGCAACCCTCTTTCTTAATTTTTCTATTTTTTGATTTCTTGTTGTTTTTCCATCTCTAATTCAAGTGCTTGAGGAAGAGAGTTGATGCACGAGCTCCCTTGTATGGAGTCTTCATTTCCTGCATTGACTTGAACAAAGATGATTAGATCTTTATTGTGGCTTAGTTCCCTTGTACGAGGAGGGCAGAAGTTGCCTTGATACTTTGTCAAGGGATGTAAGCCTCTTCAAAAGGTAAAAGTGATAACAATAAGAAATTAAGTATGCATTACATAAAAGAGACATGCACAACTAAAATTAAATATGCATGCATAATTGAAAATGTTTGAAGATTTTTCAATTTTTTTGGATTTTAGATTTTTTTGGTGCAAGACCAAAATTAAATGCGGATGTGAAAGCATATGATTGAAAATGTTTTGATTTGTTTGAATTTTGAGAACTTGATGAATGCCAGATTGAAACTAAATGCAAAGGGCATGCAATTAAAATGTTTTTGTTTTGAAAATTTTCAAGTTTGTTTGAGTTCTAAAATTTTGATGCATGCAAGACTAAATGTGAAAAGCATTTGAAAAATGTTTTAGTTTTGAAAATGTTTGAATTTTTTGAGTTTTGAGACTTTTCAATTTGTTTGTCTTTTCTAAATTTCTAATTTTTATAGAGAGGATGGTTGTCGTTTGCCTTGATTCACTTGGAATGGGGGTCCCCAATTGTTCTTTGAAAAGCAAGAGCATATACCACGTGATGAGTGGGGGGGCCTTTCATTCGGAATCCTTTTGACCTTCAACCATTAATTAACTAGGTTCTTCCTAGATCTGGTTGGTCTACCCCACCCATGGGGGTTAAAGAAAGAAGAGCACTGGGGGCAAGTCTTCGGTAGACTTCGGGGATTTCGAATTTGTTTCTCTACTAATGCCCACTTTCCCATTGGGGTTCAACCTCTTCGGGTCCTTCCTTCTTTTATTGATTTGCCCATATTCTTTGGTAGCCCACATTCAGACAGGTCTTGTATATTTTTTCTTTGATTTGACATGAGGGGTTCATTGCCCATCTTTTGGAGCCTTTCTTTTCTTTTCTAGGACTATTTTTTGTGGTACTCATTCAGACAGGTCTTTTCTTTTGTTGACATGAGGGGTCATTGCCCATCTTTTGGCACCATTTTTCTTTTTGAGAAGTTGGACCTTCTGAGACGGCCTCCTATTAAGGCGGTGGGCACTTTCAATACTCCTCCTTCTAGTCCCCTACATCCACTTTGGACCAAAATAAAAAGAGAATAGGATAGGGCAAACCTTCCTTCTCTAGACTTTGCCTAGCTTTCTTTCCAATGTCTAGTCATCAGGATTCCGAAATCTAGGCATGTGGTGTGTAAAGTATGGTGCCTACTCTTAATTCCTAAAGAACAAGTTAGGTCACCCAAGAACTAGTGGAATTTGGCTTATGGTAGCCATCCTCTCAATTTTGAATATTTATGATTTTTTTGTAATTAAAAAAACATTTTCAAGAAGAAATGATTCCATGGATGATTCACTATGCCTCGCCTTGCGCCACTCATTATCTTTCCAATATTTTCATCCTGGTTGAAAACATACTTGAACATCATCAAATTCTCTTAGCTATCCTCTCTACGCAAAATATTTTTAAGACATGTTACGATTATACTCGTAAATGCTTTTGAAATGAATGCCTCAAGGATAACATGATAATGATGAACACATTCATGTAGTACCTGAGAGAGGACGAACTTCGTTGTTGGTGACGGCACTGCCAAGACGGTGTAGTTGGCGCTTGTTCATGCCTTGACCTACCTTGCTACTTTCTCTTTTTCCCATTCGATAACAAATTAGTGCTTTGAGTCAATACGATGGTGGGTGAGATGAAGAAGAATAACAAGGGTTAGCATTTGATGATGATGTTGAGCAAGGTTTAAGATATCATCATGAAACATTTTCATTTTATTGGAATAAAGGGTTGCTACCTAGATTGAAAGGAATGAGACAAAAAAATAGGCTTGGGAGCCTAATAAAAGGGGTGAGCTTATGGGGCCGACAAAAGGAGGTGAGGAACGATGATCCAATTGGGACGAAAAAGAGGCATGATGACCCAATTGAAATATGAAAAGGGGGTGACGAGTTGATTTAAAAAGATGAGGGGTGCGACGACCTGATTAAAAGATAAGGGGCATGATGGGTTAGATGGCCTGATTGAAAAAGCATAATTAAGAGCATGGGTACTATGGACCGATTTAAAAAGCATGATTGAAAACAAGGGCCCAGTGGCCCAATTGGCAATGCATGATTAAAAACATGGGCACTACGGCCCGAATGAAAAAGCATAATTAAAATAAAGGCACGATGGCCTGATTGAAAATAAGGGCGCTAAGGCCCGATTGAAAATGCATAATTAAAATAAAGGCACAATGGCCTAATTGAAACATAGGCGCTAGGGCCTGATTGAAAGCACATAATTAAAATAAAGGCACAATGGCCTGATTGAAACATAGGCGCTAGGGCCCAATTGAAAATGCATAATTAAAATAAAGGCACAACAACCTAATTGAAAACATGGGCGCTAGGGCCCGATTGAAAATGCATAATTAAAATAAAGGCGCAGTGGCCCAATCGAAAATGCATGATTAAAAACACGGGAGCTACGGCCCGATTGAAAAGTTGAATAAACCAAGGACGCGAAGGCCCGATTGAAAAGGCATAATTGAAAATAGGGGTGCTATGACCCAATTTGAAAAATGGACATAATGGCCGAATTGAAAAAAAAGAAAATAATTAAAACATGGGGGTGTCAACCTAATTGAAGATGTGGGCATGACGACCTGATTTAGTAGTGGAGTTGGGCACATGGGCCGGATTGAAGGAATGAGAATGGACATGCGAGCTCGATGGAGGAAACGAGGCACGTGAAATCGGCAAAAGAGGAACTGATTGGGTTTGTGTGCCTAGTTGAAGGAATGTGGTACATAATAGAGGGAGTTGGGCTCGTGGGCCCAATTTAGAGACAAGGGTGCTAGGGCCTAGTTGTTGAGAATGGGCACATAGGCCCGAGGAGGGGTTAGTGGGCCCGATCTTGGAAGAGTAGGCATGTAGGCCTATCTTGGGAAGATGATGGGCATGTGGGCCCAATTGGTGGGGTTGATCAGGGCATGAGCCTAATTGAAATGGCCTGAGAATTGAAGGAGGGATGCATGGGCCTGATTGAAAATGATGACGGTCATGAGGGCCCGATTTGGAAGGATGATGGGCATGTGGGCCCGATGTAAGAGGACAAGGGTCGAATGTAGATAAGTGTCGGGCACTAGGGCCCGATTTGTAATGATGGGAACATGGGTCCAATTGGTGGGCATGTTGGCCTGACTGAGAATGGTGAGGTGAGGGCCATGGCCCGAGAATTGATGGTAGAGTTACATATGGGCCTGGTTGCACAAGATGATGTGGGGGTCGTGGCCCAAGAATCGATGGTAGTGTTGAAGGAGGGGCATGTGGGCCCAATCGAGATTGGTGATGGGTGTAGACACGCAATTTTGGCCCAGTTGGAGAGTTCAAATCCTTGCTTTCATAAAGAATATTTAAAGCACATCGTGTTTTCCGGA